>LBNU01024799.1:117080-127790 GCA_014162995.1 Artemisia annua | reverse complement strand
AACCTAGGACAAGTAGGCTCGTCGATTTCTAAGAGACAATCAAAGTTGATGGTTGCAAGTTCCGCGGGTAGGTTTGTACCGGCTAGGAAGGATGGATCAATGGTTCTACCCTCGTGGACATAACGTTTTTCTAAGGCTTTGAAAATGTTGATTTGGGCTTCGGTAAGGCCTTTGGTTTTGTGGTGTTTGGGTAGGTACTTAATGGTGTCCTTGTGGTCGTAATGAGTCACGGGAGGCATGATGATTCCTAGAAAAATAAAATTTCACATTTTAGTCTTAAGTTAGCGACTATAGTAATGTGGGTGTTCTAGTGAGTGCCTATATGAAAACAATGTGGAGGTGCGGTTATCTTGACTCATTTTGATGCTAAAAACGTTTTATAATGCAAATTTTGTTATAAAACAAAAGATAACCCAAACGCTCCTAGTTCAATGTAGTTTCGTTTGAATGTACCCGAAAATACATATTGGTTATGTATTCCCTTTAGCATTCAAGAGACATTATGCAAGTGATGTTTTGAACATAACGTTTTTATTTTGTATTCACAATGTAAGACGAAAAAATATTTGTCCTATTTGTGAGAAATTTTTGCAAAAAATTGACATGGGGTGTTTTATGAAACATGTTTATAACTAGTAAGAATGCAATTCCTAACTATGGGGAACATGATTGGTTTTGTTAAACACCTAATTTCATGCATGAGTTTCTCAAGTTAATGCATAACCCCAAGTTTTTGTTTTTTTGTGCAAAAATAGAATTCCTAGACTCAGATCAGGAGTGTAATCATGTTTAGAATACTTACAATGATGATTGATGAGCAATGTGAATGTAGGAAGGACCAAAAATTCGTAGGTGTGGATGAGTGGTGAAGTGAATAGTAGCAGTTTGGAAGTGGTGGTATGAGATAATGGGTGTTTGGTTTAATATAAACTAAGAAAAAGGTTCTGTAGGTCGGCAGATACGGCGGAACCAAAAAGAGGGTTCCGTCCGTTTTGTCGCAGGATTCCTCCGACTCTGCTGAGAAAAAAAATTATTTATTTGTTTTGATTTTTGTGATTTTTGTCTAATGTTTAGAACTACAATGTAGGTTCCATGAGTCCTAAGCCTAGCCTAAGAAGGTTAAAAGGTTCTCGTTTAAGAGGTTTTGTGAGAATGTCGGCTATGTTGTCTTCGGAAGAAACTTTCTCGATTGAGATGTTTCCTTTTTGGATGTTGTCACGAAGAAAGTGATGACGGATTTCGATATGTTTAGTTCGGGAATGTTGGACGGGATTTTTACTAAGATCTATGGCTCCTTTGTTGTCACAAAGAATGGAGATGTCGTTTAGTTGAATTCCGTAGTCGACAAGAGCTTGCTTCATCCAAAGAGCTTGTTGACATGCTTTTCCGGCAGAAACGTATTCGGCTTCCGTTGTTGAGATAGCGAGAGCCGTTTGCTTCTTAGAGAACAATGAGGTGAGACAATGTCCAACAAAAGTACAAGTACCACTCGTGCTTTTTCTATCAACATAGTCACAGGCATGATCCGAGTTGGCATACACTATGGTGTCCATTCCCGTTCCTTTGGGATACCATAAACCTAAATGTGTAGTGCCCTTAATATATCTAAAAATCCTTTTAACGGCTTCAAGATGAGTTGTCTTAGGATCTTCTTGAAAACGAGCACATAGACAAACACTAAACATAATGTCGGGTCTACTAGCCGTTAGGTAAAGTAGACTTCCAATCATACCTCTATATTTAGTGCTATCTACGGATTCACTTTCCTCATCCTTGGTGAGTTTTGTTTTCGTGGACATGGGCATTTTGATTGGTTTCGAATCTTCTAGACCAAATTTCTTAAGCATGTCCTTAATGTATTTGGATTGGTTAAAGAAGATACCATCTTCTAGTTGTTTGATTTGGAGTCCTAGGAAAAAGTTGAGTTCTCCCATCATACTCATTTCAAACTCGTCATGCATGATTTTTGAGAAATCAACGCATAATTCTTGACAAGTTGATCCGAATATAATGTCATCAACATAGATTTGGACTATGATAATATGTGGACCTTTCTTTTTAGTGAAGAGAGTATTATCAACTAAGCCCATGGTATACTTATGGTCAACTAGGAAGGTTTTAAGTCGATCATACCATGATTTTGGAGCTTGCTTAAGTCCGTATAAAGCCTTTTTAAGTTTGTAAACGTGATTTGGTTTTTCAAAATCGGTGAAGCCCGGTGGTTGAGAAACATACACTTCTTCATTTATAAACCCGTTTAGGAATGCACTTTTGACGTCCATTTGAAAGAGTTTAAAATTATGTGCGCATGCATATGCAAGTAAAATTCTAATAGACTCGAGCCTAGCTACCAGAGCAAACGTTTCATCGTAGTCTATGCCTTCTTGTTGATTATAACCTTGTGCTACTAGCCTAGCTTTGTTTCTAGACACTACACCATTTTCATCCATTTTGTTACGAAATACCCATTTTGTTCCAATTATTGTTTGACTCTTTGGTTGAGGAACTAATGTCCAAACATCATTCCTAACAAATTGGTTTAATTCTTCTTGCATGGCTATTACCCATGACTCATCTTTTTTGCTTTATTTATATTTTTCGGTTCAATGGTTAACACGAAACAAAAGAAGTTGCTTTCATTTTGAACTTTTGATCTTAGTGTTCTTTCATTAATGTTTCCTATGACACCATCTAATGGATGACTTTTAGATTCTTTGACATTGACAATTTCTTTGTTTAATAGTTCATCTTCCTTGTCATTACCTAAGATCTCTTGACTTTCTATTGCTTGGCTTTCAACTAAGTCATCATCTACCAAAGGTGATGTCTTAGAAGGAGGTGGACTCTCGTCAAATGTTACATTCAACAATTCCTCGACTCTTAAGGTTTATTTGTTTCAAACAATGTAAGCTTTACTACTTTGTGAATATCCAAGAAACACACCTTCATATGACTTTGGGTCAAATTTGGTGAGATAATCCTTTGTGTTAAGAATAAAACATTTAATCCCAAATACTCTAAAATAACCTAGTGTAGGCTTTTTACCTTTATAAAGTTCGTATGGAGTTTTGTTTAAAAATGGCCTTATTAAGACACGATTTAAAATATAAGTTGATGTGTCAACGGCGTTACACCAAAACTTTTGTGGAATATTTTGTTCATTAAGCATTGTTCTACTCATCTCTTGAAGTGTTCGGTTTTTACGTTCTACTACACCATTAGATTGAGGGGTTCTTGGAGCTGAAAAATTATGAGTTATTCCATTTTTATCACAAAAGTATCCAAATTGAAATTCATTATCAAATTCACGACCATGATCCGTTCTAATAGACACAATGCAAGTTCCTACTTGATTTTGAATTTTCTTACTTAGAATTTCAAATTGATCAAAAGCTTCATTTTTACTTTTCAAAATTTTTGTCCAAGTATATCTTGAATAATCATCTACTATTACCAAAGTATAAAAGTTACCTCCATAACTTTGTATAGCGGATGGACCGAACAAATCCATATGCAAAAGTTCTAGACACCTAGATGTAGAAACCATATTTTTAGCCTTATGGCTATTATGGACTTGTTTACCGACTTTGCAAGCATCACAAAAGTGTTGGTCGTATTTCAACTTAGGTAGGTTTCGAACTAAGTCTTTGGAGGAGAGGTTTTGAATTAGTCTCATATTAGCGTGTCCTAAACGTCTATGCCATAAAGTTGAGGATTCATCTAATGAAGTAAGACAAAGTTTGTCTTTAGATGTTTGATCCATTTTCATGACATATACGTTGTTCTTAAGAACACCTTTGGCTATGGTTATGCCATCTTTAAGTATCTTACTTCCATTTTCACTAAAAAGGACGTTATACTTATTACGGCAAAGTTGACTAATACTAAGAAGATTAAAACCTAAGTTATCAACATGAGCTACATCATCTATAAAAAGGGAGTCATGAGAGATTGTACCTTTTCCGATGATTTTGCTCTTAGCTTTACTACCAAACGTAACA
The DNA here is from genome assembly GCA_014162995.1 of Artemisia annua. NCBI lineage: Eukaryota > Viridiplantae > Streptophyta > Magnoliopsida > Asterales > Asteraceae > Artemisia > Artemisia annua. Next base: position 123,789 of record LBNU01024799.1, on the reverse strand, counting down.
TTACCTCCATCACATTTGTGATATGTTGAGAAGAGGCTTTTGTTACCCGTCATGTGCCTTGAACAGCCGCTATCTTTAATCCATTCATCCGGTTCCAAACATACTTTAAGGCACACCTATTTTATGAAAAACATTCAAGCATTTGGTCCCCAATTTCTCATGGGTCCATTTTGGTTAAACATACCATTAACTTGATCCAAGTATGAAAATAGAACATAAGGGTTCCATGACATGTAATTTGGAGTTTGGTAATATCCAGGAGTGTTTTAGTTCCAAACATGTTGGTAGTTTGGTCGTGTGTTGTAGTTACTCTTTGGAAAGGGGCGTTTGGGAATAGGAGTCTTAGGTCTTGGTTGAGTAGTTTTAGTTCTAAATTCGTTTGTACTAAGTCCTACTCCAGTTTTAACAGTAGGTTTTGTTTCATTTTTATATGTGACTTTAACAAATTTTGAACGATCCAACGTGGAAGCTGTCATTGCTGCTGCAGACCCGGCGGAACCTTTGGGTTCAACGGGCGGAACCCTATTTTGGGTTTCGTCTGTTCCGCGGGCTGTTGTAGCAGTTTTGTTAGTTTCTTGTGCTTTCTTTTCTTGTTTCGTATGACTCTTCGAAGTTTCCAATTTCATGAAACCTAGTCCTGTTTTATCGAATGGTGATTTTTGAAGTTTCATAATTTCATCCGCACAAGAAATATTTTTATCGAACTTCTTAAACTTTGTGGTTTGTTTTATTAGATTATCTTGAGTAATTCTAAGTTTCTCAATTTCGAGTTTAAGCTCTTCACATGATTTACACGATGTGTCAATATATTTACTCTTTTCTAATCTCTTAGCTTTTTCTATTAACTCATAAACTTCATTTTCTAAAAACTCCTTTTTAGTTTTCAAAAATTTATTTTTGTTTATGATTTTAAGCTTAGTTCACAAAGTTTGTTATATTATTTTTGTAAGGTGTCATCATCAATAGAAGAATAAGATGAGTCGGAGAGTACCTCATTTGAGTCATGAGCCATGAGAGCAATTTCATCATTCTTTGGCTCATCGTCATCTTCTTCATAGTCACTCCAAGCACCACTTACAAAAGCTTGTTGAGACTTGCTTTTGGGTGGTTTTGGACATTCTCCTATGAGATGACTTGTGTCTCCACACCTAAAGCATTTCCTTTCAACCTTTCCTTTCTTATCATCACGATCTTTTCGGAAGGTTTTCTTGTCATCTTTAGGTTGCCTTACAAACTTCCCTCGTCTACGAAAGAACTTCTTGAAGTCTCTAACGGCCATGGCATATTCTTCATCATCACTATCCGAACTAGATTCTTCATCATCACTTGATTGGACTCTAGCTTTCAAGGCAATGGACTTAACCTTTTCTTTCTTGCCTTTAACTATTTCCGAATCTTTTTCCATTACCATTTCATGAACTTTGAGGTTTCCAATTAGCTCGTCAAGTGACATGCTTGAAAGATCCTTGGATTCTTCAATTGCCGTCACTTTTGCTCTCCACTTCGGATGGAGTGCTCTAAGGAATTTCCTGACAAAATTCTTGCTACAAAAAGATTCATCAAGTGCTTTAAGTGAAGTAATAATAGTGTTAAACCTAGCAAATGCACTATCAATACTTTCATCTTCGGGAATAACAAATTGTTCATATTGTTGAATGAGAAGATCAATTTTGTTATCCTTAACTTGTGAGTTTCCTTGATGAGTGACTATTAAAGATTGCCAAATTTCTTTAGCGGTTTTACACATAAAGACTCTTTCATATTCTTTCTTAGGCAAAGCATTATATAACATCATTTTAGCTTCATTATTCTTAGCAATCAATTTCTTTTGATCTTCATCTTTAGTGTTTGTAACTATATTATCACCATCAACAATTATAAACCATAAATCTATATCTTTAGATTTCACGTAAGTTTCAAATCGGTTTTTCCAATAGATAAAACCATTTGCTTCAAAAAGTGGTGGTCTTTGCATAGATTGCCCTTCTTTGTAATTTTCAAAATCCATGGATCGTTTCAAGTTTTAAAACACAATATATTTTAAAAGCTTGAGTAACGTAGCTCTTGATGCCAATTGTGGAAAACTAGAAGGGGGGTTGAATAGTTTACCCGTTTTTAGTTTAATTATCTTTTGAAACTTTCCGTTTAATCAAAGATATGAACACAAAGACAATACACAATATGCAAGTATAAAGAAAGAAACGATCAAACCATGACACGATTGTTTATCGTGGTTCGGCTACAAGGAACTCTCTTTTCCTTGCCCTACGTCCACGCCCCGAGTATCCAACTCGAGAGTTTCTTTCACTAGTCAACAAGCTCCTTTATCCGGCGGAGAAAACCTTACACGTCGCTTACAATTTTACCGACACTAAGCTAGATGTCGAGTTCTTTACCAAGGGTACAACCACTCCCGTAACACTATGTATTTTAAGGCCTAAAATACTAACCGATCACAACTTATAACACACAATCAAATGAAGTGTAAACTACAAAAGTCTACACGATGCTAAGCTAACAAGTCTTGCAACGTTGAGTTGAATACTTGTAACTTTATATGTACTTGTGAACTTCTTTGCTACAAAAAGAGTATTCACAACAATGAGAGGTTAAGGGTTAGATGAATGTATGTGCAAAATATGATGAGAAGTGATAAAGAAAAATGCTAGCAAATGGCTTGGTATTTATAGCAAAACAAACTTCAAGCCTGGCGGATATGGCGGAACCCTCACAAGGGTTCCGCCCGTGTACCACGAGGGTTCCGCCAGGTCTGCAGTTATGTTTTGCCATAACTTGCCAAACCATCCAAAGTCACATCACATAAATACTTGGTCAAACACAAAACTTGTGTAAGAACCCTATGGAGAGTCAAACACACAAACCTTGTGTAAGAACATTGTTTAGTCAACCACACAATCTTTCCATAAATGTGATATGACAAAACTTACCATAAATGGTGATGTGACATTTCTAATTTAAGAAATATGAAAATGTTGTGTTTTATATGAAATGTAAATGTAGCAAAAATCTAGTTATGCAAGACTTTAAACTAAAATCATGTTTTACTTAAAACTAAAGTTTACACTTTGTTATTAACAAAACTTAGCAAAGATCGTAAAATATAAATAACATTTTTAGGCAATATTTGTATTAACAGTTTTTGTTGGGAAGAGGGTTTTAATTGTTGGTGTGTTATTAAATGGGATAAGGTGGCGATGAGGGGAAGACGAATAACCACACCTTGCAGTCTTATAAGCATATCATTCTTTTTCTAACTGTATATTTACTCAACACTTTATTCAAGAAATATCATGTGTATAAATGAAAATACGTTTAAGCCATCAAAAACCGAACCAAATCAACAAACCGAGTCGAACCGGTTCAACCAAAACCAAATCGACCCTTGTCAGTTTGGTTTTTGGTTTTATATATTTACAGTGTTTTCGGTTCATGTTTTCACGAGTTTGATCGGTAGTGATAGATTAGGTTGTTGAAAGAAAAAAAATTTTTTGATTGATAACTAACTAAAGTTATCGTAGATACAAAAAGTAATAAGAAATATGAAAATAATAGAAGAGAGAAAAATATTGATTTTTATCGTTTTTTATTATAAAATATGAAAAATAAAGAAAAATTAAGAGAGATGAAAGGAAAATATGGAAAATAAAGGAGAGATAAAACTATGTATTATCATTTTATATCGTATAAGCTGAAGAAGTAGGAGAGAGAGGAAAAATTGTCGGGAAAGTAGGAGAGATATAATCTTATCATGTTTTTAGGGTTAATTTTATTAAACATAAACGAACTTATCAAAATTTTCAGTTATCAGAAACGTATTCATTTTATTACGCTGTCACCATTGTAAGTTATTGTAACTTGTTATAAGAGAGTACGATGCACCAATAACGGTTATAGGTGTCAAAATAGCACTTATGGCACAAGTATAACATGCTATATTGCACTGTATATTGGTGTTATAGGTGCTATTGTGGTTAGCTTCACATTCGTTATTTTTTTTAATTTTTAATTTTTTTTGGTGAGCAAGAGGGGTATTTTTGGTCGTGTGGTATTGAAATTTTATTGAGGAGAGTGTTTATGTAATAGGAGTGTTATATGATACATGTTGACGTGGTGGCACCTATAAAATTTATAGGTGGCCACTGCACCTTGCTCTCTAAGTAAAATTGTTACGAGACCACATCCCAAAAATATCCTACTTTTTTTTTTTTTTTTTTTTTTTTTTTTTTTTTTTTAACAGCTAGACTTCTTTTTAGCAAATTTTAAATGACTAAAATACCCATTTTTCCCCACCATATCAAATTTTTCCAGACACACCCATTCCATACCCAATCAACCACCATCTATATAAAACTCATCCACCTCACATAATAACTAGCTAACAAATTCTTCTTTTCACGTACACTCTAACCTAAAATATAACGATCCAAAATCAAATCTAAGCTTAGTATAAATAAAGGCTATGTTGTGTATTTCTCTAAATCAATAAGTGAAGATTTGTATAAAATATGTAGTATACGTTAAACCTTATATACGATATTAGTCCAAGTATTTAAATAACTTGTACCAAATAAATACTAAGTTATATAAGTAAAAGTACAAATTTGCTTTTACTTGCACAAGGTACAAACTACACAATTTTTGGTACTAACAATAGAGTAGTGCTATTTAGACCTATAATACATGTTTAAATACATATCTAACGCATAAATCTCTTGTACAATTGTTGATAAGGATTTATTTGTTACTTTTTTAAGGGGTCATCTAAGCCCAAAATCATATTTATATGATCAAATACTACCTCAAATCGTTTCTTTTTGCATTTTAGGTACTTGGGACGAGAAATCTAAAAATCGGCACTTTTTGGACGTATTTGGACGAAAAAGTGAAGAAAATGACGAAGTCACAAAAAACCTGTCAGACCTGGAGCTTTGACGGCGTCACAGGCTACAACGTGACGCCGTCACTTGTTAATTATGCTGGATTTTTGGTTCAAGTTTAACAAGAGACGCCTTAGTCAAATTTTGGAGATCCACAACCTAAGCGTCAGGTGTTAATTGAAGAAGAGAGTCACGTGTTAATTTATCAAGAGACGTCCCAGACACTTTACAAAAAGATGGCCTCAGACTGAAGGTGACTAGGACTTACAAAGTGACGCCGTCAGAACGGCGACTTGCACAAGACGAAACCCTAATCACGGCGANATATATATATATATGTATATAGGGTTAATGTGAGATCATTCTTAAAGTTATAAAAGTAAGACCTATTATGGACCGTTGGATCATTTTATTTGTGTTGGATGAGATTAACATTAAATGTGTGACATTATTGTACTTAAATAAGGTTTCAAGGGTATTTTAGAGAATTCAAATCCAAATATGGCCATTTTTTTTTTTAATTTTTGGCTTTTATTTTTATATAGGTGCATCTTTTTTATACATAACATGATACATCAGATACATTATTAACAAATACACGAGACCACCAGATACATCTACCGATACATCAGGCACATTAAAATATATATTTATATTTACATTAAAAAATATATGATGGACCACCAAGTAAATATATTGATACATCAAGTACATTAAAAAAAATTGTATTTACATTAACAAATACATCTCCACTACATTAAAAAAATATTTACATTAACAAACTAGAGACCAAGATATACGATGGACCACCATCTGATATATGAGACCCAAGTTGTACAAAAAATGCAATTGAAACATGAAACCACCATCAAGTACATATATTTAATACTTAACACACTTACAGACTATAACAAATCATCAAAACAAAAAAATCCCATCTGATAAACTTGCATTCAAAACCGCCTAGTTCTTGATACACATATTGAAACCAAACAATAGCATATTCCGGTACACCGGATATACCGTGGTTTGGGGTATCTCCTGCCGCACCAAATATAACGTGACGACAGCTGATCCGGTAGCAACAGGCGGTGGCGTCGCAAACCCCGGTGACAGCATTACTTGATGGCGGTGACTAGATCTGACGGTTTGACTACATCATTGTAGCCGCTGGAAACGGTTTGACGACACCAAGTTCTTGAATACAAACCGAGTACAAATCTTGAATATAACCTGGCTACATAATGGGTTGCCGATGTTCTTGTTTGCTATACCATCGTCACACTTGACGCAACACGAACAAATGATTAAACCCCGTGACAGATGTTACCAAAAGCATATTGGGTTTGTAAAGAGATGGAGGTCATTTGAAGGAGTTTGTAGATCGAGACAACCGTGAGTCATAGATCGAGACAACAAAGGTTTAAATGGTTTAATTTAACTTGGCAATTTGATGATTGCTAAAACGTGTAACCAAACAATTTTTATGGTTATAGATGGCAAATGAAAAAAAGTTGTCACCTGTGGTAGCCTTTTGGTCGCCGAAAAATGATAGTATGAGAAAGAGGAGAGGATGAGAGAATAAAGTGGCTAGTTGTAATTGTGATGGAGGTGTGATTTTAGGGTTATGGAAAAAAAATGTGCAAAATACCCTAGATGCCCTTTTAGATTAATTATTAATTTTAATTAAAATAAATGCTTAAGTTATCCTCAATGCCACTTGTCCTTCTTTTATTATTTATTGAATGGATCTTACTTTTACAATTTTAAGAATGATCTTACGTGATCTCAATTCTATATATATATATATA
>LBNU01024799.1:51859-117034 GCA_014162995.1 Artemisia annua | reverse complement strand
TTTCTTCATCATTCTCTTCTTCTAAGCTAACTAGCTCAGAAGGTATAGAGTCGGAGAACATCTATATATATCAACATGATCAGTTGAGAAGATAAGAGGAGAAGAACATCTCAACATGATCAGTTGGGAAGATAAGAGGAGGAGGGATATCACACATATGATCAAAAACTCCATGTGACTCTCTTGGGATTGGGACAAGGTTCTCAACACTAGACTTTATGAATTCGTCCGATTCCTTTTCAGGAACAGTGTCAAGATGCTCGTCCCCCATGTTTAGAGAGTGAGTGGGAACCTCGGGTGTGATAACAGCAGACTGAGGGAGTCGAGAAGGGCTAGCATACATGGATTTTACAATTTCCATTTGCTCAGCTGCTAGTAATTCTTCCATACTCTTGTCCCTCTGTGGTTCCACAGATTGAATCTCAACCGATGAACTGGATGAATCATTATAAAATTGTAGGATATCAAGGATATCATCATTATCACTGTCATCAGGAATGAAACAGAATCGAGAGCTAGATCTGGCTGCTTTTTCTTTTGCAATGGATTCCCTAATAGATTTTTCAAAGGCATCTTGGGAATTTATTTTAGCAGCTTGCTCTTCAGCTAACAATTCCTCCATAGATTTTGGATTATCTTGGGAATGTTTAATTCCTTTTAAATCTTTCACTAAATCCAGAAGATCAAGGAGAAGATTTTGAGGAAGTGGCAGTGCCTGATTCAATTGGTACTGTGGAGGTTGGTCATGATATGAAGAGTCGTAATTGTTACAAGGAAATGGATTCCTTGTTTGACAATCAGAGCTGAAGTGTGGACCTCCACAGTAGTCACAGCAGTTGAACTGATGTAGCTGTGAGTCGTATGTGCTGTAGTCATAATTGTTATCAGGAACCTGCTCATAGACAAGCGTGTTTCCCGATTGACAATCATAACTGTAGTGTGAACCACCACAGTACTCACAACAGTAAAACTGCTAAGTCTTATAGTGTGGTAGCTGATGGAATAAATCAGTCGTGTCATGGTAGGNTGACAATCAGAGCTGAAGTGTGGACCTCCACAGTAGTCACAGCAGTTGAACTGATGTAGCTGTGAGTCGTATGTGCTGTAGTCATAATTGTTATCAGGAACCTGCTCATAGACAAGCGTGTTTCCCGATTGACAATCATAACTGTAGTGTGAACCACCACAGTACTCACAACAGTAAAACTGCTAAGTCTTATAGTGTGGTAGCTGATGGAATAAATCAGTCGTGTCATGGTAGGAATAGGGATTCTGGTTATAGACAGACCCGTTTCCTGACTCTACTATGCCACAACTGGGGCAATTACCACCATTATGAGGACCACCACACCATTGACAATCAAAAGGGTGTGGATGAGACATAGAAAGAATCAAATGGCTAGAGAGGGTAAGGGATAAAGAATCAAACTGATAAGAGGGATAAGAAGAATATTTTTGGGGTTTTTAAGAAACATTTTATAAAAATAAGAAAGAAAATCTTTTTGGGTTTTTGTGTTCGTTGAAAACTAATTTTAAAATGTTTTCAGGAACGGATTTGTTTTAATGAAAATAAGAAAATATGAACAAGGATGGTAAATATACAATGAAGTGAATATCCAAAGATCATTAATCTTCAAATACGCTTGAATACGCACACAACCTCCCCGGCAGCGGCGCCAAATTTTGATTGGCCCTGAAACGGTCAACTAAAGTCAACCAAAGTATTGGTCAACAAAAGTCAACTATCCAAGGGCTCAATGCAATGATCCAAGGAGTATAGAATTTCCCCGGGTCGTTATGTCCCGACGAGGTGTGAATGGTATTAAAACGGATTCGTGATCGAGTGATATTGAATGAAAAAGGATTTGAGTGAGTAAAACAAAGGAAATATAAAAGAAAATGATTCAAATAAACAATATCAACAATTACTGGAAACCAAATAACCTAAAAACACTTAAAAACTAAAAACGCAAAAGTTTAATTTAAAACTACGTTAACGAACAAAATAAAACGCGAGTTTTAAGAAATAAAAAGGCTACGAATATGAAAATTGTATTTTTACAAACCTAATGACTTAAGAAAATTATTAGAAAAAGAAAATTATTTATTTAACTATTATATTAATTATGATTAATTAATTACTAAATAAACTAGATTTAATTATTATAAATACTAAACTATTTTCAATAATTACAAAACTTTTTATAAAAATACTTTATAGTATTATTAAGCTAAGAAAAATTTAAAAGTGCTAAAAATATTATTAATAAGCAGTACAAATAAGCTAATAAGCAAAATAGGCTAAAATGGAGATGTTGTACTATAAAAATAACTAAGGAAGATAAAAACACTAACACACACCTAGGGGAGATGGTGCTTGGGTCTGGTGTGGTTTTGTCCAATGTAACCAAGAGGTCACAGGGTCGAATCCCACAACTGGCAGTTTTATTTTTTTATTTTTCTTTTTGAGTTTTAACTTTACAAAAACATTAAGCACTATTAAATAACAAACTTTTATAAAGGAAAACTTTTTACAAGTGTCAAATAAGCTCTGTGTGAGCTTATTTTTTACACAGTGGAGCTATTAGGCTCAAAATAGATTTTTAAGTATGTAAAAGCTCATAACAAGCTAACAACTCTGAAACAAAGGCAAAATAAGATACAACTAAGATACTTATACAAGAATTAAGCTGGAACAATGAGAAAAGCTCAATAAATAAGCTGGGAAGCTCAAATAAGCAAATCCAGTTCTAACAAACCCAAACAAGCCTGCAACTATTTGTAGGCTTGATTTCAAGCTTATCCAATAAGCTAGAAGCCAAAAAGGAACTGGATCTAGAGAGTTGGGTGGATGGGCTTTCCAAAAGTCCAAATCCCACCAACTAAGGTCCTTAAGCAAGCTCTTGGTGAGCTTATGATCTTGGCTGGATACACTGACTACTCAGTGTACCAACTAAGATGGGACAACATTGATAAGCCAATTAAGCAGTCTAATTAAGCAATAAAAAGGAAACAAAGCACATGTATAATCAACTGGCCAGAAGGGCTTCTAAAAACAACAAAAATCAAAAGCTAATATGCAATTTTGAACAAGCTACAAGCTAATGAAAGTGGCTATAAAACTGTGCACAGAGCAGCTTAATGAAAATCAGGCAACAAGAAGCAATAAATTAAGCACTAAAACTAAAGAGATAAAAATAACAAAAAATACTATGATGAACACAAACAAGAAAACTACATTATCCTAAGAACACTAAGCAAGAAACCTTATATTTAACCCTACAGGAAATCCACAAGTTTATTCAAAAATTGGTTACTACAAATTTGACTTTTTTGAAACTTTGCACTACTTTGACTTTGATGAACTTAGGATTGATCCTTAAGACTGATTATGCAATATTAATCTAAAATGAGATTATTTAAAGCAATCCTAACCATTTATGAATTGAAATGACTGATTAAGCAACTTAAATCCTTAACAGTGATCACATGAGTTGAGATCAAAAGTTATTTTGACTTTTTTACAAGGGATGACTGGCTTTTATGATTTATCTGAGATATTAGGTCATGTTGCAACATACATCAAACAAGAACAACATCACAAACAACATTTAACACAGATAAACAGCAAAATCCAAACACTCCCTTAAAACAAACTGACTTTTGATTTCAAAGGGAATCACTGCTTTAAACCCTACAACTGATGCACAAGGTTCTCATAGGATGTATTAAGCTGATTGAAACACAGAAACACCAAAACAAACAACAAACACCTGAGAATCTCTCAACTGCTAAAATGGCAATGAGCATGAAAACTGAGCAATAATGTATTCTACTGAACTAGTAAACCATATTTAGCAACTGCTTGACTAAGAAACCCCAATTGAGCATAGAAACACAGAAATGATCATCAATTGAGTACTTACACAGTAAAAACCAAAAAATGGGAAAATGGACTCACAGATGAACCAAGCCTAGAAACAGAGAATCAAGAACCAAAAGCACAACCTAATGTCTCCCATGAGACTACTAAACCATGAAAGTCCAGAATCCACCAAGCTCCAAGCACACATCTTCAATAACACTGATTTTTAATTTATTGCCTATTTTTTTAGTATTTTTCCTGTATTTTTGATTATTGAACTAAAACTGGTTTGAACACCTTAAAAACTTAAGTAGGCTTGTAAATGAACATAAGTGAACTTAAAGAAACACTGAAAACAACATTTAACAATTTTAAAGTGAAGTTGTGAATTTCACTCCAAATTGCCAAAATTTAAATTAATAAAGAGAACTTGAAATTAATGCTTAAAACATGTTTTTATTACACTGAATTAACTGAGATTACATTTAGAAAGCAAAGATAATAACTGGAACTGTAAACTACACTAATTCGTCTACCTATTTTACACTACTCCTACACTACACTACATAACTCCTTTCTTCTGCCTTCTTTCTTGACTTATAATGTCCCATGTGGGGTTCTGAGACTTTCCCACCTCTGCTTTGAGCCATTGGATGACTAACTTTAATCTTGGCCGTTCTTCTATTTTTGGCGCCAAAAAGGGTACTGTAAATTGGGTTGGTTTGGTGAGTTTGGTGAAAGTATTTATGGTTGGGTGTACTGTGGGGGACAAGAGAGGGTGGTTTGGAGGCTATGGAGGTGAGGTGGAGTGGACAAATTCTCCTGGTAATTAGGGGCGTTAATGGAGGGAGGGAAAAGGGGTTAGGGATGGTTTGACTTGGGGTTTGACCGGGGTTTATAATAAACGGGGTGTTTATGTTTTATGTGTTTGGGCCGTGGGTTGTATTTGGGCCAGGGGTTGGGGTAAAGGGTTTTTGTTTTGGGCTTGGGTTTAGATTGTGTTGTTTATGTTTTGGATTTTGGGATTATTTTAGGTCCGTTTGGTTGTAGTAAAAATCACAAGGGCCAAATATGTAATTGCTGAAAATTTAGGGACCTGATTTGTAATTTTTCCAAAGTAGTTTACAAGGACCAATATTGCCATGTTTTGATAACCCAAGGATAAATATGTAATCTTTCCACTTTTAAAATTCCCGGGGACTAAACTTGCCAAAATTCAAAGTTGAGGGGTTAAAAGTGAAATTTTACCAAAGAATCATTCAAGGACCAAAATTGACAACTTAAATTATTTTAGGGACCTTGAATGATAAAACTCCACAATTTTGGATTTTAGAGACTAGTTTTGCCAATTTTTGAAAGTTGGGGGACTGAAACTGCCAATTATGCAAACTTTGTTCGTTTTTCGTTTGTTTTTACTCATTTTGCATCTAAAACATATAAAACACAATTTTGAAATATTTTCAGTATTTTGACGCATTTCTGAGTGTTTTTGTATGTTTTGCAGTTCAGATTTTACCAAAATTGATGAGTGTTTGAGCACTCATCAGTCTTAGTAACGCAACTGTAGAGTGCACTATTGGTTTTTCTCATTGTATTTATTGCATGAATTTAGATCCTAGAAAACTTAATAGACTTTAAGGTTTTTAGGGGAGACTAAGATTCATAGAGTTGGGGACTTCGGCACCTCCCCACGACCGATATTAAGGAATACAATGCTTCAACTAAAACAAAGACGTGACAATTCGGCAAATGAATAGGAGATAACTATGGAGTAATTAAATCTAGGTAAACACGCTTTTTTCCTATCATTAAACTTCACCAATTGTATTTTCTTTCTTTTTATTTTTATTTAATTCAGTCATAATTAGTTTCTGGGTTAGTTGATTAGCATCTAATTCTAACAACTATTCTAAAACCCAAGATATTTAACTTACTTTCATAAAATATAAAAATACAAAAAAGAATCATCGCGCACCTCTAGACCTATCTCATCATACATCTTGACCTAACGACACTATTCCCTCAGAGAACGATCAATCCCCCGGATTTACCTATACTACACTACAGTGATCAGGTACACTGCATAGGATTGTAAAACTTCATTTCGAGGTCTTACAAATCTTGCATCAATTGTATTATGTACTTTCTCTCTCTAAATTCTCAACAATCATTTTTTATATCATCCAATCAGATCATTAGATATATTTGTAGACATAATTAATAGACACAACAATTATTTTTCCTATCATAATACATGTTAAATGGTTTTTGTGAAAGTTGTGTGCTCCCATAGATTGGAGTCAAGTAAGTTTATTTGTACTACACATGTACTACAAACTTGTTGTATATGGGTGATTTGTTAGGATCTGCTGATGAAAGTACAAAAATAGGTCAGATTATAATTTTTCCGTACAAGACGTTAGTGGAAATGGTGTTATTGTATATGGGTGATTCGTTTGAAAGATGCGAGGTAGTGAAGTATTTCTATGATGCTTATTGTTCAACTAGGGGCCAGTCACTTGATTTATTGAAGCCTGCATCTTAGGTGAGTTCTATTTGATACAGTAAATGAACAATTTTGAATTATTCTTTGCTATCATATATGGTCTATAGATTGCTTTTAAACGTTACCAGCAACATAATGAAAAAAGTTATTACATGCTTTTGTGATATATTGTTTTTTTTACAGGAGGTGAAGAATGATCGCAAAATCTGTGCTCAATGAAGCATCAATTAACTTGTGTAGACACAACCCTTAACATTGCTACATAGGTAGAAACACTTGTAAGTTTGTGGTAGACTTTGTGTAAAACAAGCACTCACATAGTGCTTATGTGTATCAGGCTAGGTAGATTTGGAACTTTAGAATAAGATTTTTCTTGGATACTAGCAAATGTGTTGAAATACGACTTTGCCATACGTTATACAAATCCGCTTTTCCATTCCAAGTTGCATATTCTTAAGCATTTAGTTTTAACAAACACACAATCCTCTCTTAATGTAGACAGAGAGTGGTATTATGATCACAAGTTGTTTGAGTCTCTTGACTACTACGTGTCTTTTTTAATTGACAAATGATGCCATTGTATATTGTCACTGTATTTAGAGATGTATGGTGCCAAAATACATTAGTATTGTTTTTCGATTACAAAAGTTGTTTAATAGTCACAAGACTCAAACCCCTTGTGATTATAATTCGATTCCTCGTCTAGATTAGGAGTAGTTTGTATGTTTGTTAAAACTGGATGCCTAATAATATCTAACTTGTAAAGGAAATGCGGCATTTATCTAAAGTATGACAATATTATGTTTTGATGCATTTGCTAATATTCAAAACATTTCAACCTTTCAAGCTCTCCTTTTGAGCATTATTAGAAAATACATAATATTGTTTACACAACATGGTTGTACTCTTTAATGTGTTGTATTCTTTCTAATGTCATGATACTTTTTTGTTAGTTATTATGAAAAACTTTTTTTTTCCTTGTGTGGTGTTTGAGTTTGTTGTTCTTGTGCTAACTTTGCACTAAATGATCATGCTTGATGAGTGTATAGACGTACATTTTGTGTTGCAGGTTCTGATTGTTGATATTAGACCTTAAATCAATCATCAGATCGGCTCGTTTTGCTTGATTTTAAAGTTTATATAGAACAGCTTGGTTTCATCTTAAAATATCATAGTAGTTGAATAAGCCTAATTGATACAATTTCTTAATCTGTAAGGCTGACACTATTTTCTCAAACACCTCAAGACTAAGGTTGTGTTTAGCGCAAAGCTTTTTGAAGCATTTAGGACCGGTGAGCTTTGAGCATTGAGCGTTGTGATTTTTAATGTTTGTTTGGCAAGTAGCAATTAGCTTTACCTATTTTTTCGGAATGCTCATTTGCCAATGCTCTATAAAGTACTAGTAGCATTTAGGAGCTTTGAGTATTTAGGAGCTGTTTTATACTTTATAATTACAACTGCAACTATGTTACCAAACGTTTTTGTAAAAAAAATAAAGCTATTACTCACAGCCACTGCTCACTGCTACAACTTACTAATACAGCTCACTGCTACTTTTATTTTTATCAAGCATACCCTAAGATTTAAAATTCTTTCACAATTCAACTTCAAACACGAACATGCATCCGATTTATCTATCACGAGTCACAGTAGCCTAAATATGCAATTGGTTTTACGATCATCTTTGCACTATGAATATACAATGCTGAAAAAGCAAGTCTTACAAAGTTAAACAAACTAGTGAAAGTCGCCCCCAATGCTTCATGTTTTTGCCTATCATGTATTAGATTTATCAATGCACAGATTCTGAGATTTATAATCACAAACATTCTGCATTCAACAAAGTTGACTACATACCATCCATAAAAAAGTAACATCAACAAAAAAAAGAGCATCAGCATCTTAAACAATCACAAACTATCTGCCTTCCGAAAGGTTTACATGTTTAGACACACTTCTTACACAAGAATGAAAGCATAAAATTTTCACAAAAATTTATTACCATTATTTACTCCTACCAAATCGAGATGCACGTTTATTTGTTTGACCGCTATTCAAATTGCTTGCTACTTCACATTTGTTTGTTTGACCGGTAATCAACTGGGTTGGTTGTTTTTGTTTCACCTCGTTTCACTATTGTGTTTAAAAGGAAATAAGTGCACTCACCTATCAATTTAATTTATCACCTACACACAACCCAATTAATTTAATAAATACACACACATCTTTATCACCCTTATCCTTTCACCTCTTCCACAAACAACTCAACAAAAGTTACACTTGGTTTGGTTTTTCTTTGGTCTCTTTGTTTTTCTTGCCGCTTCTTATTTCGTAAAATAGCATGGAGAGCAAAATAGATGGCAAACAAAATATTATGCTTGCCACTTAAACGTGTCACAAGCATATTACTTATTTCATAAAATGGCATGGAGAGCAAAATGGATGGCAAGCAAAGTATTTTTACTTGCCACTTACACGTGTCACGAGTAAAATGTCATCAAAATGGCATGGCGAGCAAATAAATGGCCGAGCAAACTTGTTTTGCTCGTTATGTCTTATTTCGTAACACAAACTTCAATATTCGATATTGGTGAAACGGTTTCAACCCGTCCATACTAGAAATTTTCACTTTTCAAAAAGCTTGCATATGCGAGGGTGACCCAGTTTCTTCCATCCGGACAACTCGATATAGTTTTCACATGCGAGATGATTTGAACAAAAACTTATTACAAATAAGAAGAAAACTATCAAGTTAAAAAATAGGAATAATAACATAAACATTATGTACCGTCAATTTTTGTTATTCAATGTAGCATTCTTTTTTCTATTAAAACACAAACTTTTCAAATTTTGATCTTTGTTTGCTTTATTCATTTACATGATCATTTTACCATTCGACGTTAAAGGGGTGGTTAAAAAATATAAGGGTAAAATTGTCACAAAATACACACAAAAGTCAAATTTGAAAAATTTGTGTTTTAATAACAAAATAAGACTACACTGAACAACAAAAATAGTTAAGTTAGATATTTTTTGTTATTATCCCTAAAAGATAAAAGAAAGAACTAACCCAGTATTCATAACAGTAAAACTTTACAAAGCTTTATAAATGTGCCATGTCATACCACGAAACTAAATTATAAACCTTGTTGTTTAATAAATCTTTTGTTATTATGCATAAACCTTTTAAAATTTTATAATTATCTCACATCACTCATATATGTCACATTATGAAAAGGTTTAGGATCTCAAAACTTTTTCAAGACATGTAAGCATGAAATAAAAACTCACTAATACAAAATAAAGCTTTTGATAAGTTTTAAACCCTTTTATTAAGCTATCATTGTAGATGCTGTGACTTAATGGCTCAAACATGGGAACTAGACGATATGACAACTTGTAATGAATCAATCGTCAAGGTGTCACTATTAATTCCTTGAAGCATATTCTCTTGTTCATAACCCTAAGGAGGCGTTTAGTTCGCCGATTTCAAATAACGATATTTAAAATTCTGAGCTATTTTAATTTTTTAGAAATTTTAAATTCTTGTTTTAAAATTATGGCATGTGTTTGGTTGAAGAAAGCTATTGAATTTTATGACATACAACTTTAAATGCGTGGCCTCACATGAAATAAATTCTTGTTTTAGAAATATTAATTGGTCAAAGTTTTCAAACTTTTTTCAACAAAAGATGAACCGAAAACGTTTTGTGACATACAACTTTAATTTCGTGGCCTCACATGTGTTGTATGGAATTATAAATTTCCTACTCACCCGGAGAAATTGAATATGCTCCATTCCTTATATTTTAATTGCGCGACCTCACATGTTATTTTGAGCTAAACACAGAAATTTGAGGGATTTTAATTTCAGATTATCCCAAATTCCTCTAAATTGCTTCAACCAATTAGCACCATATGCAAGTGGCAACATTTCTTCATTTTTATTTGTGCATAAAAAGTCAACTCATCATCTACGTACCAACTACTCTACTCCAATAAAAAACACTTCCTTAACGTACCGTGTTTTTGCACTTTGTTGAAACCTTCAAATTGTGCATCTCAATGGCGTCTTCTTCTTTACCAACAAGAGGATGGACATATGAAGTTTTCCTAAGCTTCAGGGGCGAAGACACTCGAGACAATTTTGTAGATCATCTTCATGCTGCTCTAGTTCAAAAAGGACTATATGTGTTCAAAGATGACGTGATGCTTCGTAGAGGGAAAGAGATCTCTTTTGAACTCTTGAAAGCTATCCAAGAGTCGAAATTTGCAGTGGTTGTTTTCTCTAAAAACTATGCCAACTCTTCATGGTGTTTGGATGAATTGGCTAAAATCATGGAATGTCAATGTAGGATGGGACAAAAGATGTTACCAGTGTTTTATCATGTTGATCCATCCGATGTACGTAAACAGATTGGAGACTTTACATTTAAAAAACATATGGATAAGTTTAAGGATGAAGTTAACAAGTGGAGAGAAGCTCTTGCTGGAGCTGCCAATTTATCTGGCTGGCATATCCCTGAAAAAGACAATGGGTTAGTTTCCTTTAGTTTATGAATGCGAGGTGATGATTTGTAATATATTTTTACCATACATTACTAGATTAATGGCTCTTGACAATACAATAATGTTAACCTTCACCCAAGTAAACTTTTTTGTAACAGTTTCTTTTGATAGATCAACAGAAAACTGGTCACAATCATTATTCTAATGGTAATATGGCTAGCTAAGAAAGGGCTTTGCATTTTTAGACATACCAACAGACAGAATTGTGTTAAGTTTATATTTACATAATAAAGTATGCACTAATTTTGGATTAGTCTAAGAACATAATTTCTAAACATGTTTATTGTGTTCTCGGTAATTAGTTTTGACCCAATTTGCTCTGTTGCAAAAAAATAAAAAAGATAAATAAATAAAAGAATTAAAAAAAAAAAAGAAAAACAAAAAGAAAAACAAAAAGATGCTATGCATAAAATCCTCTTACAAAACTAGTAGCCTTGTGCATAGAGTCACTGTTTATAACTAAAAGTTTCGTGTAACATAGTAATTTAATGACCTCTAGAGTTTTGAACTTTTGATGTTAGTTAACTTCCTAACAGAACTCTTATATCTTCAGGGGTGAAAATGCATTTATCAACAATATTGTTCAAGAGATCTTAGACAATATACACCCTCGTGGTAATGAGAACAATCTAATTGGAATCGAATTTCATATGAATGCATTAAATTCATTATTGAAAATAGAGGAAACAAAAGGCGTGCAAATTATAGGGATTTATGGAATGGGAGGGCTTGGTAAGACGACTATTGCACAAGCTTTGTTTAGAAGAATTGCTTATAAGTTTGAGGGTAGTAGCTTCGTCAAGGATGTTAGAGAAAATAGTTCTACAAATAAAGATATATGCACCTTACAAGAAAAGATTCTTAAAGACATTCTAGAGATGCAACAAAGGTTCATAATTGAGGACCCTGAGTATGGAGCCGACATGATACAAGAATGATTTTGCAATAAGAAGGTTCTTCTTGTTCTTGATGATGTGGATGATGTCAAGCAATTAGAGTACCTTGCTGCAACACACCAGTGGTTTGGTCTTGGAAGTAGAATCATTATAACCACCAGAGATGAGCATTTGCTATCAGATGCAAATGCCAAGTACAAACCTGCACTTCTAAATATGGACCAAGCTACTGAGCTCTTCAGCAGGCATGCTTTTCGGAAAAATAGCCCTCCAGACGGTTACCGGGAGCTGTCTAAACGTGCAATACGCTCTGCTGGTTATCTTCCTCTAGCCTTAATAGTCTTAGGCTCGTTCTTCCGTGGAAGAGATGCAGGTGTGTGGGGAAGTGCTCTTGATAGACTGGCCAAAACACCAGATATTCAGATCTTTGAGACGCTAAAGCTAAGTTTTGATAGTCTAAATTTTTTTGTGCAAAAAATATTTCTAGACATAGCATGTTTCTTCAAGGGCAGAGAGGTAAATGATGTGACTAGAGTACTAGATAGCTTTGGTTTTTACCCAGAGATAGGGATTAGTTCTCTTATAGAAAAATCTCTAATAATCGTGTCATCTCAAAGGCTAGATATGCATGATCTCATACAAGAAATGGGCTGGCAAATTGTTCATAAGAGTTTCCCGGATAGCAGGTTATGGCATCTTGAACAAATCCATAATGCTATGAAGAAAAAAAGGGTAACAAATCTCCCTCCTTTTAGAATCGCCATTTTTTTATATAAAAACTTGATCCTCTTTAGTAAAAATTTCAGTTTCATTTCAGTTTTGTTCTTTGTTTCAGGAACTAGAATTTGTTGAAGCCATAGTGATGCCCAATAAGCAATACAATGTTGATTTTGACATGGGTTTTAGTGGTGATGTCTTTGAAAGCATGAAGAATCTTCGGCTCCTAAATGTTTACCAAACATTTACTTCTGCTGTACCTACCATTTTTCCTGATGAGTTGCGATGGCTTTGCTGGGATTACTACCCATTTTCTTCTCTTCCTGTGGCACACATGGATAAGGTTGTTGGGATTAAAATATTTAAAGGAAGAATTCAATATCTATGGGAAGAGCAAACGGTATTTAGTTTTTGACATTTGTATGTTCAATTTTTTATAGAGTAAAACTGATTGTAATTTGTTTCTGTAACCAGATTATGTGGAACTTGAAATTCATTGACCTTCGACAATTGGTCTGCCTTGCAAGATTTCCAAATGTTTCAATGGCCCCAAACATTGAGAGGTTAATTTTGTCAAATTGTGAGTATTTGTTGGAGGTTGACGAATCTCTTGGGTCACTCAAGAGGCTTGTTTACCTGGACCTCAGTCATTGTGGACGGCTCAAATGTCTCCCGTTGAGGATCGAGATGGAATCCTTGGAGACCCTCATTCTCTCTTTTTGTACATCGCTTGAAAGATTCCCGGAATTCTCACAATGCATGGTTAAATTATCATGGACAATGTAATAGCTATCATACTTTTCCACTTGTGCCATATATCAGATACCACCCAAAATTTACAAGAATACCCTACAATCTTTATATTTTTGGTGTAGATTCATCATCTTGACCTACAAATTGGGAATCATATTCCGGTCCATCTCTCCACTCTTCTGGTCCACTTTTTGAATTTTTCTGACTTAACATAATTACACTCAATAAAACCACAACAATCTACACCGCACTTGCGCATACATATTCACCAAGTTAAACGACCCTTAAATCAACGAACCGATAAAATTTAGAGCGTTGAATAATTAATTTGGAATCTTCTACCATCTGTAAAAAACTCCAGCTAAAAGTAAACCTAGTTCTTAATCCATGGAAAATATTTAAGCTAGAAGAAACAACATTACACACATTCTAGAAAAACTAGAATTATCATTTTATCTCTTCAACATTAACGAATACAAAAGTGAAATGAACGATCTAAAAATTCACGTCTCTGCGACAACAATTTTTATACGAGCATGTTATGAGTATTAACATCTAAATCACCGTTCAGTTGCGCATCGATGTGTGTGGAAGCGGTGAAGTGGCGGGCGGTATTAGGTCTATTCAGTTTTATGGAAGAGGTGTGTTGGATGAAAGTTCAGTGAGTAGTATATGTATAATAAGTAGATCAAATGATCTTACTAGTAGTGAGTCATGAAGTCACTGAGTTGTGAAGTAGTGAAGAAGTCAGAAGGGTGTGAGAATAGTGAAGAAGTCATGAATTGGTGAAGTTATGTGAAGAGTGTTGTTGGTGAGTGGTAGTGGAGGAGGTGGAAGTGGAGGAGGATGTATGAGCACATGGGTGGTGGAGTCGTGAGAAGTCATGATTCGTGAGGTGGCTGAGGGAAGGTTCTCTCATCTCCCTCTCNTAACGTACTGAATCTTAGAGGATGTACGGATCTTGAGAATATTCCAAAATCTATCTATGAGTTGCAGAATCTCAAAAGCCTTTTTCTTGGGGACTTCCCAAAACTGCAGAAATTGCCAAATGAATTTGGAAGGTTACAAAAATTAGAAGAGCTTGAAATGGCATTTAGGGATGACTGTATGATGTATGTGGGGGTACCAAAGTCCATTAATATGCATTCTTTCACAACTTTGAGTTCCTTGAAAAGATTAGATCTAAGTTTGAGACAAATCGGAGATGAAGACTTCCCCAAAAATCTTCATGGATTATCCTTGGTGGAAAGATTAAATCTAAGTGGCAACCATAAATTAACCAAACTACCTATTGGCGTCTCCCATCTTTCTAATCTTAAACACCTAGACTTGAAGGAGTGTTCTCTACTTGAAAATTTGCATGGGATACCGTCAGGAATTGAAGTATTGATAGCAAGCTATTGCAGCTCACTGGAAAACATTGAAGACCTTTCCGGAGAGCATAAGTCATTGTAGAAGATATGGCTCCATGATTGCCACAAACTCCTAAGGGATGAAGAGAGTAAAAGATATCTTGAAAAGACGTTGAAGCAATCTTTCCTTAAGGTGATTAATGATCTCTCTTTCACTATATATATATAATCATCGAATTTATGTTTTTAAA
The DNA here is from genome assembly GCA_014162995.1 of Artemisia annua. Lineage (NCBI taxonomy): Eukaryota > Viridiplantae > Streptophyta > Magnoliopsida > Asterales > Asteraceae > Artemisia > Artemisia annua. The sequence continues at coordinate 102,125 of LBNU01024799.1, read as the reverse complement.
TCCAAATGAAAAATTGATAGCCTTTAGGAGCTTAAGTGAACATTTAAGTTTAACGACGTTTTTGGTATAATACAGAAACGGGCTGCTGAAGAATATTTTTTAAGTGTCACTTTCCCTGGATGCACGATTCCAAGCTGGTTCAAAGAACAACAGTGTGGGAACCAAATAGCATTCAAGTTACTTCCCAATTGGCAAAACCAAATCAGGGGGTTTGCAATATGTGGGGGTGTTCAGGCAACCAACAGTATATCCATGCCATTCTATTGAATTCAGATTTGAATATGATGGAATTTGTATTTCTTATAACTCGGAAGTTGATTGTATTAATGCCTTAACAAAAGCGGATGATGTAAATATGTGGCTTGGCTATATACCATTCAGTTTATTTCAGAAGAGGCATCATGGTGATGATTTTCAACATGAAAATTGGTTTCGTGTCACTGAAGGTACTCTTGTCGTCACTGTAGGGTTACATGATTATAAAGCAGTTAGATGTGGGGCGCACGTTGTGAACAAAGAAGATGTGGAATCAATTCAAAAAATTAAACCATGCGTCTCTTATGATTGGAAGTTGGAGTTTATTCAAAGCAATCAAACTATTATCATCCACGACAACAAAACCGATAGGTTTTCTGATGACTTTCTAGTCTTAAACTCCTAGACTTGAATGAGTGCATTCTACTTAAAACCTTGCTTGGGTTCTCATTGGGAATATAATTATTGATTAATGAAGGCAAGCAATTGCAGCTCACTCGAAATTAGTGAAGAGCTTTCAGAAGAGCATTAGTCGTTGTATTAGATATCGCTCCTTGATTGCCGCAAACTCATAAATAGAGGATAAAGAGAGTAAAAGATACCTTGGTAAGATGTTAAAGCCATCGTTACTTAAGGTGCTCAATTTCTATCTCTCTTAACTAAAATCATCTTATTTTTCGTTCTTGATGCTTAAGTGAGCATTTGAGTTTAACTTTTTTATAATATGCAGAAATGGGTAGCTGTAGAGGGTTCTTTAAGTGTTACTTTCCCAGGAAGCAATGTTCCAAGACTGGTTCAAAGAACTACAACATGGGCACCAAATAGCACTAAAGTTACCTCCCATATGGCAAACCCAAATCATGGGGTTCGCACTATGTGGTGTGTTCATCCAATCGACTAAATCTGCTCACCATTATTCAGATTTGAAAATGATGGAGTATTTGTTCAATTCCTTGTACGTCAGAGGTTGATTGTATTGATGCCACAACATCACCTAACGACAGGAATGTGTGGCTTGGCTATATACCATTTAGTTTCTTTCAGCATATGCATCATTGTTGGACCATAATGTTAAGAAGAAAAGATTCGGGTACTTTAATGTTTATATATTATGTATTTAGTTTAGAAGTCTGTAAAACGAAACATAGTATTGGGCTGGGTCCAAAAAGAAACGGTTAGTATATGTTAGGGTTACAATGTTTAGAAAATTATCTCGCTTAGTTTTATAGAATCGGTATGTCTGTTCATGAAGAGAATGATTCTTTAGTATATACAGGGGTCAAAAGTCTGTAATCAATTCAACCTTTTAGTTTATATATATATATCAGATTTATAGTATGGGTTCAACCCCAAATCTTCTTGATCCTTGTTTATTGAATGGTGATTGATACAAACATGAAGTATGTTTGATATGTATCCGATCCTGGAGATGCAAGTTCGTGTGCAACATTGGTATCAGAGCGAGGGAATCAAACAACAATCGAATCATGTTACAAATTATCAATCAAGAATTAAACCTGAGTTTAATATCACAAAAGAGAGAGGGCAGCCAAGGAAGAAAAGATGTCGAATTGAAGAAAAAGGAAGAATAGAGAGGCGGTTAATCATCCAGACCGGCGGTTAACCAGAGAAGAAATCAACCATAGTCTCAAAAGAGAAAGAAAGAGACACGAAGGAACCGCTGTCTCAAGAGAAGAGAAGAAGACGAAGCAGTCTCAAGAGAAGGGGACGAAGCAGTCACTGAAAAAGAGAAAGAAAGAGACATAGCTGATCTTAGGGAAGATATGACGACATCAAAGGAACCAACAAGCAAGAGGACTGTTTAAGAATATGATTAGGAAGATCATTTGTTGTTGTTAGTGGTATGAAAAAACGCAACATGGTGGAACAGATGTGGATTTCAGTCAGAGTGTTTCAAAGTAAGTAAGAAAGATCAATTTTTGGTCAAATACACGTTAGTGTTTCATAGCAAGTAAGCAAGACCAATCTTGATCAAAGTAAAAGAAACCTTAGCGTTTCAAAACAAGTAAGAAAGATCATTTTTGATCAAAGCTAGTAAGAAAAACCTTTGTGTTTTAAAGTAAGTAAGAAACTGATCATACGATCAGAAATAAGAAGTAAGGTTGATCACGTTTGGCGATCACAAGAAACCAAATAAGAAAGAACGCAAGTAAGAAAGCAACACAGCATGGAAAAGGGCGAAAGAAGTTGAGGAAGAGACATACACCAAGGAGAACGAGACAAGAAAGACATGAGATGTTATAGATGTAACAACTATGGACACCTTGCATATGAATGCACCAAATGGAAGATGAAAGACAAGGAGGATCAAGTACATCTCATTTATGAAACTCACGATGAACCCACATTGCTGTGAAGTCAAGTAAAGAAGACTTTATTGCCGTCTATAACATTAGGGGGTGAATTGGACCATAATGTTACCATAATGTTATAGAAGAAAAGATTAGGGTACTTTAGTGTTTATATATTATGTATTTAGTTTAGAAGTCTGTAAACCGAAACATAGTGTTGGGCTGGGACCAAAAAGAGACGGTTATATGTTATGATTACAACGTTTAGAAAAGTTATGTCGCTTAGTTTTATAGAATCGGTATGTCTGTTCATGAAGACAACGATTCTTTAGTATATACAGGGGTCAAAAGTCTGTAATCAGTTCAACCTTTCAGTTTATATATATCAGATTTATAGTATGGGTTTAACCCTAAATCTTCTTGATCCTTGTTTATTGAATGGTGATTGATACAAACATGAAGTATGTTTGATATGTATTCGATCCTGGAGATGCAAGTTCCTATGCAACAATCATGGTGATGATTTTCAGCATGAAAATTGCATCATGTCATTGAAGGTACTCTTTCCGTGGCTATAGGGGTTAACGATTATAATGCAGTAAGATGTGGAGCAGAAATTGTGTACAAAGAAGTTGCAGAATCAATCCAACAAATTAAAGCTCGCATCTCTTATGATTGGAACTGGGAGCTTTTACAAAGCAATTAAACAACTTTTATCAACGACGACAAACCCGAGTTGTTTTCTGATGATTTTTTTAACATGACTGAGTTTTAAGTTGAACACAGGAAAAGCACAAAGATGTAACATGAAAGTCCAGTACATTTTCGTGATTTAACATGAAAGTCCAGTACATTTTCGTGATTTAACATGAAAGTCCAGTACATTTTTGTGCAATTAGATTGTAAAGAAAAGTAATTTACTGTAAATGGTAAAAATAAATAGTGTTACATTTTCATGCAATTTTTCATTTTTTTAACCATGATTTCCGACCTTTTGGCTGACTAATATGCAGGGTTTGAACCAACCGCCACACAGACTCAAACTATGTAAAGCCCTCCATTTTCAAAAGATTGGCGTGACCACTTAAGGTTGTTTGCACCTAGCAGGAATTGAACTTGAGACTGACGTATTTCAGATATTTTTTTGTTACAACACCTTTCAGATCATTTTGATTGTTATTTAAACATGAAAATAAACATGTATTTAGGCAGATTTCTTGTCTTTGCTTTTTATCTTCTTGAGTCACATGCATGAACAATGTTAATTCTTCTAAGGGCAAATGTCACAAAACTGTTTTTTGTGTTATTTTTAGGAAAGGAAATCGAATTAGGGAGGAGAATGAGAGGAACTTTTATTAAAAAAATCTTTGCTAGTACATGTAATTTGAACAAAGAAAGGAAACATGAATATACTTTGTATAAAAACTAATATGCTACTTTTAAAAGATTTGTTCTAACCATTAAAAGACATACATGTAATTTGAACAAGTTATTTTCCTCTTCTCTTTAACTCAAAAACATGAGTTATGGTTAGTTCTCTTATCTTTTCCTCTATCTTAAGAACATATGAACGAACAATTAAGGGTGCGTTTGGTATGCTTGATGAAATCACTATATTTTTTTGTTTGACTATGAAGTGTAATATGAATTACTCCATTCGTCCCAAAATATAAGTCCATTTTGTTATTTTTTATTGTTCCAAATTTAATGTTCATTTTCAATAAACAACCAATCAAAATGCTTTAAAGTAGGTGAGAATATAATTTTATTTGTTGACATTTTAAAGGGCTCATTTTTATTTTTAAACTTTATGAAATTTAAAAATGGACATATAATTCAGGATGAAATGAGTAGTATAATTCTTTCAAAAGTTTTGTTTGATTTATATAAGTTAGGTTTGAATTCTTTTAATAGAATTTGATTTTGGATATATATGTGGTGGAGAAATTTGAATATTTGATATAAGCGGTGGGGAAAGAAAAGACAAGAAAGTCTAAGATAATAAAAGTACCTTTTCCCGCTACTATGCCCTAATGGGTGAGTATTCCATACCTTGAATTCTATAGTTATCAATCAAACACATTCAATAGATCTTATTGTCATTCCATTATTCTCTCGGGCATGTAAAGTGTTCTTTCTGAATGGCAGCATCGCTCTCCCTCGTGCAGGAATGCTGCACACTCTGCCGCAAAAGGGGGACGGGTTTTTGGAGTTAGCTCACCCTCGCGGGATCGCGACCCACACACATTTGTTACTTTTTCTTTTTTTATATTTTATTTTATTTTATTTTTATAATTTTTTTTATATATAAAACTGTGAAACGGAAAGTGCGAGGAAAAATATAAAGTTTTAATAAGTTAAAATTGTTAACTCCTCTATCTATCTACACTCTAATGGTATAATTCCTATGGACTCTTTAAGGTTCAAAGTTGGATGTGGTTCTAACGTCCGTTTCTGGAAAGATACATGGCTTGGAGATGGGCCTTTAAACCGGCGATACAACCGGTTTTTTAGGCTTGATTGCAAAGAAGACTGTTACATTGTTGATCGGATCTCAAATGGTGAATGGTCTTGGAATTGGAAAAGACGGGTCCTGGGAGGTAGAAATGTGGATTCATTGAACTTGCTTTCAGCCGAAATCGGTAATGCAAATGTAGGTACCGGTGAAGATTCGTGGCAATGGACATTAAGTTATGATGGTATATTTTCTGTGGGGTTGACAAGGAAGCACATTGATGACGTTATTTTACCGTCGATGAGTCCAAGTACAAGATGGAACAAATCTTTGCCTCGAAAGGTAAACATTTTCCTTTGGCGTTTACTCTTAGATAGACTCCCTCATCGTGTAAATCTCTCGTCTCGTGGTCTAGAAATTCCGTCGATTGTTTGCTCAGTTTGCAACGCAGGTGTGGAGTCATCCGATCATATATTTTATGCTTGTGATACAACTGCTAATGTTTGGCGTCAAGTTCGAATTTGGTGTGATGTTGGTTTACCGTGTTTCTGCTCTAATATGGATTGGACTGTCTGGCTAGATAACTGGCACGTCTCTAACGACATANGATACCTTTAATGAGAGCCGATATGCCCTTTATATACACACGAAATCCTTGTTGGTTTCGTGTTCCTCACTCTTCGGCGTATTCCATAATTATCTGGTTCATTGATCGTTATCCCATAAATAAGAGATCCTATATCAAAACCAATAATAGATTCGGGTTTGAGCACTCGCAAGCCCAAATCTTTACCATAATAGCCCACGCGTGGTGGGCTTAAGTGTTAGTGACGTCCAGTGGTCGGGTTCGTGACCCAAATGCGGACTATACGTCATCACATTCAATAGATCTTATTGTCATTCCATTATTCTCTCGGGCATGTAATAAACACACATTTATTACTTTTTCTTTTTTTTATATTTTATTTTATTTTATTTTTATAATTTTGTTTATATATAAAACTGTGAAACGGAAAGTGCGAGGAAAAATATAAAGTTTTAATAAGTTAAAATTGTTAACTCCTCTATCTATCTACACTCTAATGGTATAATTCATATGGACTCTTTAAGGTTCAAAGTTGGATGTGGTTCTAACGTCCGTTTCTGGAAAGATACATGGCTTGGAGATGGGCCTTTAAACCAGCGATACAACCGGCTTTTTAGGCTTGATTGCAAAGAAGACTGTTACATTGTTGATCGGATCTCAAATGGTGAATGGTCTTGGAATTGGAAAAGACGGGTCCTGGGAGGTAGAAATGTGGATTCATTGAACTTGCTTTTAGCCGAAATCGGTAATGCAAATGTAGGTACTGGTGAAGATTCGTGGCAATGGACATTAAGTTATGATGGTATATATTCTGTGGGGGTGACAAGGAAGCACATTGATGACATTATTTTACCGTCGATGAGTCCAAGTACAAGATGGAACAAATCTTTGCCTCGAAAGGTAAACATTTTCCTTTGGCGTTTACTCTTAGATAGACTCCCTCATCGTGTAAATCTCTCGTCTCGTGGTCTAGAAATTCCGTCGATTGTTTGCTCGGTTTGCAACACAGGTGTGGAGTCATCCGATCATATATTTTATGCTTGTGATACAACTACTAATGTTTGGCGTCAAGTTCGAATTTGGTGTGATGTTGGTTTACCGTGTTTCTGCTCTAATATGGATTGGACTGTCTGGCTAGATAACTGGCACGTCTCTAACGACAGAAAAGATAGATTATTTGTGATTATTGTTACTTCTCTTTGGTTTCTTTGGCGTTATCGAAATAATGTTACGTTTAGTTCTCAAACCATGAGGCAACGTGACATTATCGATAATATCCAATTAGCTTCATTTTCTTTGTTAAAGTTTAGAGGTGTTACAAACTGTAATTGGTCTGATTGGATCAATTCTCCTTTGTAATTGTCTCTAGCTTCTTGCTAGAGCTTTGTTTCTATTATATTTAATCTGCCGTTCAAAAAAAAATTAAACTGTTAAAAAGTACAAAACAGAAACTTATGTAAACATGAGGACAAAAGGGGGATAGGGAGTTTTGTATACCAACGAGGAAGTAAGCCGCGCGTTGCAGCAGGCATTTTAAATACAAAATCATTGTAAGGATTTTTTAATTTTTTTTTGGAAAGTGTCCTAATGTTAGCGTTTAATTGCGAAGTCAGTGATCAAGGACTGACTTTGCAACAGGAGTATAACATAAAGGACCAAGGACCGACTTTGCAATGGATGTATAACATGAAGGACTAATTATGTAAATTATGTGAGGACTAAATTTGTAACGAACCTTTGAGGTGAAGGACCAAGTTCGTATGGATTATTAATTAAATTGTTAAAGATAACGGTCGTTAGCTACTTAACATCAAGTTAGTGATCAAGGATTGACTTTGCAATGGATGTATAACATGAAGGACCAATTATGTAAATTATGCGAGGACTAAATTTGTAACGAACCTCTAAGATGAAGGACAAATTTCATACGGATTTTTTAAAAAAATGTTAAAGATAACAGTCGTTAGTTAACAGTCGTTAAGTAACTAACGACCGTTAATTACTGTTGTGCTACAGTGTTTTTCTACTGTTGTGCTACAGTGGTTTTTTTTGCAATAGGACCAAGAGCCCCCTGATTGTTATATATACGAGGTGGATCACCCGCGCGTTGTCGCGAAATGTTTTGCCAAAGAAGTAGTTAGTGTACTTAACGACCGTTAGTTATAAGGACTAAATCTGCAACGTACTTAACGACCGTTAGCACTGTATAAAGGACTAAATTTGCAACGACACTGTAAGACGAAGGACCAAACGGAATTTAAAAAAATAAAAAAATAAAAATTGCTACAGTACTTAACGGCCGTTAAGTACTTAACGACCGTTAGTACTGTACATTTCACTGTTCATATGTGAGTATATTTTACTGTAGCACAACAGTAAAAATTGCTACAGTATTTTGCTATAGTGTTGGGGGGTTTAGGCTCCTGATAAATGTTATATATAGTACTCCCTCCGTCCCATATTAAGTGTCAACAATGGAATCTTTGGATGTCTCAAATTAAGTGTCCACTTGTACCTTTCAACCAATAAGATGAGACTTTAGTGGGTAATATTAATATTTGATTGGTGGAGAGTTTAATTAGTGGAATCTCCTAAAACTTTGTGCGGGACACTTAATATGGGATGGAGGGAGTAATATAATTTGAAATGAGTCAACCTTAAAATTAGCTAAAGGGCATATGTCTTAATTAGCAGCCTCTCTCATTCAGAAAAACTTAAACCCGCCGCCAATGGCCATCGTAAAACCCAGCCTCCGCCGTCTCACCACCATCCACTCCTTCTGTACCTCCGCCGCCGCCACCACCACCACCGTCATCTCCACCGACCCCACTTCCACCCTCACCACCAAAAAACTAACCCAGTCAGAAACTCTGCTCTCAGACAAACTCCACTCCATCATCAAAACCCACCACCTCCAAAACCCTAACCCCATAACCACCACCACAGCCTCATTTCCCGCCAATTTCACCATCCCATCACTCACAGCCACCCTCTCACACCAACACCCAAAACCCATCTCCCCTGACGTCATCACCCACTTCATATCCAAATGCGCCTCTGTTCGCCACAACCTCCCTTTCTCCCAAACTCTTTCCTTTTTCAACTGGGCTCTGACCCTTTTCCCCGAAACCCCCGAAAAAAATGGTTTAAAAGAGGCCTATAATGAAATGATAGATGTGTGTGGAAAAGTAAGGCAATTTGATGTAGCATGGTGTGTGATTGATATGATGAGGGTTAAGGGTGTGGGAGTAACAGTTGAGACTTTTTCGATATTGATTAGGAGGTATGTGAGGGCAGGAATGGTGGAGGAAGGGGTTAAGGCGTTTAATCGGATGGGGGAGTATGACGTTGAGGCGGATAAGAAGGCGTTTTCGGTTGTCATTAGTGTAATGTGTAAGAAACGTAGGGCGGAAGAGGCTCAAGCCTTTTTTGATGGGTTGAAGGATAGGTTTGAGCCGGATGTTGTGGTTTGGACTAGTTTGGTTCACGGGTGGTGTAGGGCGGGGAATATTGGTGAAGCGGAGAGGGTTTTTCGTGAGATGAAAAAGTGTGAAGTTAAGCCGAATGTTTATACTTATACTATTGTCATTGATGCCTTGTGTAGGAATGGACAAATTAGTCGTGCACATGATGTTTTTGCGGAAATGCTTGATGAAGGGATTACGCCGAATTCTATTACTTATAATAATTTGATGCGTGTTCATGTCAAAGCGGGTAGGACTGAGAAGGTTTTGCAGGTTTATAATCAGATGAAGAGGCTTAATTGTGAGCCGGATTTGATTACTTATAATTTTTTGATTGAGACTCATTGTAAGGATGAGAATCGTGATGATGCCGTTAAGGTTTTGAATTCCATGATTAAGAAAGGGTGTGAGCCGAATGCAAATACTTTTAATCCTATTTTCAGGGAGATTTTTAAGGCTCGTGATGTGAACGCTGCTCATAGGTTGTTTGGGAGGATGAAGGCGTTGAAGTGTCAGCCGAATACGGTTACGTATAATCTATTGATGAGGATGTTTGCTGAGTCTAAATCGGCGGATATGGTGTTGAAGTTGAAAGAGGAGATGGATGAGAATGACGTTGAGCTCAACGTGAATAGTTATAGGATTTTGATTGGAATGTATTGTGCGTTGGGACATTGGAATAATGCTTATAAGTTTTTCCGAGAGATGATCGAAGATAAGTGTTTGAAACCTAGTAATGGTGATTATGATATGGTTTTAGGGCAGTTAAGGAAAGCCGGGCAGATCAAGAAACATGAAGAATTGGTCGAGAAGATGGTGAGTAGGGGTTTTGTTGCTAGACCTTTGTAGTAGGTATACATATGACCCGCTCCATTTGTGTTTTTTAAGTTTATTTTAGAAGGTCGACACACATAGCGGTTAATAAAACACTCACGACCCTCTGGTGATCACTATAAGTTTTGTAGTTGAGTATAACTATGTTTGTGTTTTTCTGTAAGTTACTACCCTTTATAGAGCTAGGTTGTTACTCCCTTTCTATTAGTGGAAATCTTGAAACCACTAATATTGCTATCATCAGAAACTATGTTGCTCGATGATTGAATGTTTGTAGTAGGTACGCATATAACTTCATATGTGATAAGACACATGAATTATTGGTGGAGAAGATGGGGAGGGTTTTGCTGCTAGATCCTTTGTAGTAGGTATGCTTCACCCCATGTGTGTTTCTAGTTACATTAGAAAGGCGGATACCAATATTATATTAGCAGTTGATCTTGAAATGCAAGACTATTAGTGGTCACCATGGTTTTTGTTGCACGATTTGTGTCATAGGTATTAGCTATTAATATTGAGTCCACGACGACTACCGGTTACCATAGTTTTTTGTTGCTTTACCTTTGTTGTTGAGAATGCTTATAACTCCGTTTGTTTTTTTTTTTTTTTTTTTTTTTTTTTTTTTTTTTTTTTTTTTTTTTTTTTTTTTTTTTTTTTTTTTNGAATCCATTGTATATTGAAGCTCACTGCAAGTTTTGTTGCACGCTGTTTGTACTGTATTAAGTTATACATATAATCCAATTTGTGTTTTTCAAGTTCATTTCTTAAAACAGTCAACACACTTACATTGTTAGCCTAATAGTCTTGAACCCGTGAGGCCATGACTAGTTATAGTAACCAGGATACCAAGGATTTTCTTGCTCTCACCTTTGTAAAAGGTAAGCTTACAGCCCCATTTGTGTTGTCCGATCACGCTTTTTACTATCAGTGGTTTACTGATGGTCATTATGGGTTTAGTTCAAGGCAGGCTGGTAACTTCTCCATTCCTTCGCTAATCAAGTAACGAATCCTCTGCCTGTCACTGGAATCCCTGTTATTCTCCATCTCTTGTCTAATTTTTTGCATTAATTCGCCTCTGTTAGAAGCCATGAAAGTATCTCATATAGATTAAAGGGGTGTTCAAAGTGCTGCGGATTGATTATAACGGCTTTAATTTTACAATAATCAATTTTGCAGTATTTGACAAATTTTAAACTTATCATCATGATTTTCCCATTTTTAGAAACAAAAACCAGATTTTCAAAAGCATCTAAGGAGTTGTTGAAACAATGATAAACTTTTGGTGTAATCGCTTTGAGTACGCACATCTAAATACCCTTGGATAACATTTTATAGAGTTATGAATGTAGATACGGAACACAAATAGGGTAAATGTAATTAGTTATGAAAACATAAATCTACCCTAAAACCTTGAATAACCAACTTATTAACATCTTTCTACTTTGGTGTGAAACTTTGCAATTTTGGTTTTGCAATCCTGCTGCAGCGCTGCTCAAGAACAGCTCTAAGCAGATGTGCGGTCATAACTAGGACTAAAAAAAGAATAACAGGTCTTGATATATCTAACTGAATAAGCTGGAAGCATCATATTGTGTTTACACTAGTACACTGTCAAATTTCATCTGATATTCTACAAGCGAATGGTTTAAGAAACTACCTATTGTTTGAATCTGAAAGATCCACATTCTTGTTTTGTGAACCGTTTCTCTGTGGTGTAAGCAGAAATGAAGATGCAGTTTGTCCCACTTATACGAAGAACAGAGAAAAAGAATATATACAAATGAAGTGAATCTAAACTTTCTTGACAGGACCAGAACTTTGGTATACAAAGATCTAAAAGACGTTCTTACTCCTACAATGAATATTGCTGTTTCATATGATCTGATCAGGCCTTCTAAATCTCAGAAAAACTACTTCGGCTTCTAGAGCATAGGCAATATTGGAAAGTGACTATTTTCACCCTGTTTAATTTTTTTGTAATTAAAAATTTAAATACTTTAAACTGAAATCTAATTGGTCTATACTATATGTAGATACTGACATATGGCGGGTTGGTTAACGGGTAAAAATGGCTTCAGTTTGAAATAGGTTGTTTAGAGAGTGTGGGAGTTTTGGAGTGTTTTATTTGATTATTGTTTGCAAAACGCGGATGATTAGAAAAGAGTGGTTATTTGTGTTTTTCTTAGGTGCGGTTTTGATAAAAGTAGGCCGAGATAATTGTAGTGGTTGTTACTGTAAATCGTGTTTTTTTAGCGGGTTGGTTCAGCGGGGTTGGTTCAGTGGCATGGTTCAGCGGCATGGTTTTGCGGCTTGGTTCAGCATGTTCGTTCAGTAAGTTCAGTAGTAAAAAGTTTAGTGCGTTTGATCTGTAAGTTCAACATGTTGGTTCAGTAGTATGTTTGTTCAGTAGAGTGTTCGTTCAGTAAGTTCAGCATGTTGGTTCACTCAGGTTCAGTACTGTTGGTTCAGTAGTATTAAATTCAGCATGTTTAAGTTCAGCGTGTTCATTCAGTATGTTCGTTCAGTATGTTGGTTCATTATTAAGTTCCGGTTTGAAAGTTTTAGCAAGTTCAGCGTGTTCGTTCAGTATGTTTGTTCATTTTAGGTGACCTTAATCATGAAACTGGTTTCTACAAGCTTTAATGGTGAATTGGTTGGTGAAGTTAGTGATCTCAGTTTTAAGGCTGGTCATGGGTGTACAAGGGTGATTATATGAACGGGTCTCTTTTAAGCTATCTTCTGTCTAAAATGGTTCGCACAATCTTTTCCCGCTGATGGACAAATTTCTTTAAACTGTACCCATATATACATCAGACTATCATACAGGTCCAACATAAAAGTATGCCTTTGTTTTCCATATTTGCCACTAAAAAGAAGGAACATTCAAAGTGTGTTTTTGTGACTGATTTGTGAAAGTGAACTGAACTGATAAGAAGATCCATTTGTTTGCACTATCATGTGCTTATTGTGGTTACGAACCCAAACCAGAGTGTCATGATCCAGTCCCCACCAGCACCTATCCCAGATTTAAAACACGACGACTCTGTCTCAGTGGAGGCCTGAACATTCTAAGCACAAGCGTTTTTTCCCGTTCTTGGCTTGGTATTATGTATATATTAGGGATGGCTGGTAATGGACAAATAAAAGTTCCAATCATTTTCCTTTATATGTAAAAGTTATAGTGTTTGTAGTAGGATTAAGCTACATGTTTGGTTCACATGTTTATTCATATGTGATATGTAACAGATATTTGTGTAACAGTCTTTCATATATTGAAAGTTGTACTCTGAGTGTACTCCTATGTGATTCTAAAGTCTGCAAGGACACTTTGTTTACTTCTTTTTTTTCTTAGTATTTTATCGTTATGTCATGTCTGTAGTACATTCAAAATCAGCAAACTAAATAATTCAAGGTGACCAACTTCAGCAATAAGATGCTTAAAAAAAGTATGTCTCATACTGGGTTCATTTAAGTTATTACTTCACTGCAAATAGAATTGTTGATGTTGTTAATTACAGTATGTATTTGATGGGCTTGCTGATGTATTCAGAGATAATACATCAGAATGAGTATCACACGAAAGCCGCAGTATATCTTGAACTTCGAGTTCGTAGAACATGATGCAAGTCTCTTCCGAATATTTGTCGTAAAAGGAGTCGCTGATTATGAGTATAATTTCTACTGCCTAAATACACTATTGTGCAAGTTTATATACGATAATCCATCATCTGTTTTACGCAAGGTGCTCCAAAGTCCAAACAATCATGTTGTTAATTAGCTTAACTTATTCAACTTCATATAACAACTAAAATAATTATTCAAAAATAAATAGTCTTCTCGAATACAAGCTTACAACTTTACTAGAACAGTACTTCATAATTTTCAAAGTAAAAGTAAAAACATATTACAACATGACCACACTTTTGATCACCTGGAAAACATTTTATGCGTAACATCATAAACCATATACCTGAGTTCACTCAAGAAACGGAAATATGCAATCCTCCATGACCTGCTCACTATCAGTGGAGCCAAAATGACCCAAAAACCAACAATGAATCCAGACACGACGCTAATAATCAAACCCCAATCCACTCCATATGACCCTTCGTCTTCTGCATGATCTGTATCAGGTGTTTCAACTCTTGAACAAGGCTCACTGAGGGGATCTCCACAAAGTTTGTTGCCAACAAAGCACGACTCATTTAAGCTCTGAAGTTGAGTACTTGATGGGATTTTTCCAGTCAAATTGTTGTAAGACACGTTGAAGCTACTCAGCGAGTTCAAGCTTGACAAGCTCACAGGAAGTTCCCCTGAAAGCTTGTTCAGTGACAAATCAAAAGATTCAAGTTCTTTCAAGTCTCCGATCTTCTCCGGGATCCTTCCAGTCAAATGATTTCCTGATAGATTCAACGATTGTAGCTTGACGAGGGTTGTTAGCTCACTTGGAATGTGGCCAACAAGTTTGTTACTTGAAAGGTCCAACAACCTCACAAGTTCAAGATTAGTGCTGTATATGTACTCGTGGCCCTTCATCACCAATGGAATGCTAAATAAAACTTTTTTGCTTGTAAAAGTATATAATACATCATATGAGATAGTTTCTTTCCCAGAAAGGACGCTAAAGTTGTTGAAACATTTTGGAATATCGCCCATCAGCTTGTTATTGGAAAGATCCAATATTTGAATATGTGTAAGATAACAAATCTCGTGAGGAATCTTTGCAACAAACTTGTTGGATCTAAGATCGAGAACTCCCAAAGATGAAAGTTTTGTCCCAATCCAAGATGGAATGCTTCCGGTAAGTTCATTTCCACTAAGATCAAGGATCTCTAAGTCGGTCAGGTTCATTAGAGAAGCAGGTAATGTCCCTTGTAGCTTGTTCCCACCCATGTTCAATGATTTTAATTCACGCATACGACTCAATGTTCTTGGAATCCCACCGAAAAAATTATTATTTTCCAAGTTTAAGTATGACAAACTCTGCCCCTTTTCCCAGCACTCAGGAATGACACCCGACAAACTGTTATGTCCTAAATTAAGCACACTAGTCGCTTTCACACTATCCGAACACAATAAACGATGTAACGATCCAAAAAATAAATTGTCTGATAGATCTAAAATATCAAGAATTGAACCATTTAAGATATCAGGTAATTTCCCCCGAAACCTGTTAGAGCTTAAGTCGAGAAAGTTTAGTGCAGGGAAACCGGACAGATTTAACGTACCTTGCATCTGATTTTTTGACATATCTAAATACTCTAGATTGGGGAATGATCTCCAAAATGACTCAGGTATGGGTGAAGAAATGTCTGTGTTGCTTATGTACAAAGCCCATAACCCCCTCTGCGATATAAGCCATGATGGAAATTGAGGCCCTAAACTCCAAGAGTTCAAATATAATCTCTCCAACTGGAAAGGGGGAATCCAGTTTGCAAGGCGCGATCTTAGGATTACGTTGTTTCCTCCTCCATCTAGAACTTTCAAGCACACTAGTTTGACAAAGTGAGTTTCTGTTACGACACCTGTTAGAAAATTGGAAGAAAAATCTAATTCTTCCAACTTTGAAAGTTGACCAAGGCTATTAGGAAGGCTGCCATTAAATTGGTTAAATGAAAGATGCAACTCTTTTAACAATGACAATCGTCCAATTGAGTCAGGAAGACTGCCATTTAGTTGGTTATATGAAAGATCTAAAACCTCCAACAATGATAATCGTCCAATCGACTCAGGAAGACTGCCATTTAGTTGGTTGTCTGAAAGATCTAAAAATTCCAACAATGATAATCGTCCAATCGACTCAGGAAGGCTGCCATTAAATTGGTTATATTGAAGATTCAACTTTTTCAACAATGACAATCGTCCAATTGAGTCAGGAAGACAACCATTTAGTTGGTTAAATGAAAGATCTAAAACCTCCAACACTGATAATCTTCCAATCGAGAATGGAATAGGACCAGAAATTTGATTATCAAATAGATCTAAGGTCCTAAGAAAAGATAACAGCCGTATGGAATCTGGAAAGTCCAGACTGGGATATGGATAAGGACTCCAAACGAGGTGATTTGCATTCAAGAAAACTTTCAAGAAGATATGTCAAGCTAATGTTTTGAAAATTGTTTGATGACAAATCAATATCTCTCAAATTACAAAGGTTACCCACTGATTTAGGTATTATGTTGGTGAGCTGATTACTTGACAGGTCAAGGCTAAGAAGGGAAGTCAAGTTATGAAGGGAATCAAGAGCTGTACTCGATATATCACAATCACTAATATCCAACGAAATTAGATTGCTACCAGTGCCACTAGACAACTCTTTCAATACTAATGAAGAATTCATGAAAGTGTTCCTAGAGACATGAAGCCACTTAAGAGATGTCAAGTTACGGAAGCTATGAGCACTACTACTAGGAATAAGGCCATTAAAATCACACTCACTTAAATCCAACGAAACAAGACTAGTTATACTAAATATCCAGCGTGGCACGAGACTATGATCAAAAAATTCATTTTCAGAAAGATCAAGCAAAAGAAGGGATGTGATATTAAGAGTAGGAACATGGGGATGTGCATCCATGAGATTACTGTCACTAAGATGTAGTTCGGTTAAAGAAGGGAGGGTGTTGATCACCTGAAACCAGTCCATTGCTTTGCTGAGATTTACGTTACTCATATCCAGGTGATGCAACAAACGGAGATTTGACAACCAGTTCGTATTCACGACGCTTGTACTTTCATACCGCGAATCTTGAAAACTTCCTAGACAAAGGGTGTGCAATTCCGAAATGTTCCCCAAATGAGGAGGGATTATTCCACTGAAATTGGAACTCGAGAGGTTAAGATACCTCAAGTTTCCAAGAGAACCAATGAATTCAGGAACTTGGATCCAACCAAAATCATTACAGCTCAAGTCCAAATGCTTGAGCTGCTTGAGGCCCAACAAGGATGGACTTAAATCCCCTTTCAACTGTGGCTTTGAGATTTCTTCGGGTTCTTTGTATGTTTGAAATTTACGACAATGACCATTTAGCCCAGGAAGATGAATCTGAATAACATGACCTGTCATGTTATCACAAACAATCCCCGCCCATTTGCAGCAATCATTCTTCTCATCAACCCAAGAAGAAAGTCGGTCGCCTTCGTCAATTAGTCGGTGTTTGAACCGGAGAAGTGATTGCCTCTCTTCTTTGATGCATAATACATCATCAAAGTTTTGAATAGATAAGCTTGAATGAAACAAGACCACAACCAAAAGTATGCACAAGTGGAAAGAAGAAAAACGAGAAACTGAAAAAGCACTCATGTTTGGTTGATCACAAAGAGAATAACACTCACTCGTTTTTTAGTTTACAATAATGCGAGGTATGCAGGATTTAAACTCACATTTTTACGAGTGACGAGTTGTTTTCAGTTGCCCATAATGATCGGGTTCATATTTGGAAAATGGAAGATAAGGAAAATAAGTAGCATGGTCCCTAACTTGACTTTCGTAACAATTTATAAACTAATTTATGTGGACACAAGTAGCATAGTTTTGTCAACAAATGAGTAACATCATACATTTACTTCCAGCTCTTCATTGACCGGAATTTTGTTACAATAGAAAATGACATAAGTCCAAGTAAACTAAAAAAACAAAATATCTTTAGAATTTGTAGAATAAGTCAAGTAAACTAGAAAAGCAAAATATCTTTGACCACAGAAAGAGATCCAACAATCCAAAAAAAAAAAAAAAAATCGTCATTGTTGACCTTTTACCATAAAAATGATTGACTCATGAATAAGGGTTGGATCATAAACAGATTCAACAAATCCAACCCTCGTGTGATGTTTCTGTTTTGACATATGAAGCAATTGGTGATTAAGGTTATGGATTTAATTGATATCAGGGTTTGATTGATGGTAGCAATTAGTAGAAATGTTTGTTTGAGATGTGGATTGTGGAATTGACTAAATTGCCCGCATTTAGCGAATTATTTCATGGTTAATTTAATAGAAAAATTAAAAGACTTTTTGAATTTAATAGAAAAATTAAAAGTTGAGTAAAAGACTTTTTGAATTTTATTAGTATATATTGTATCAAAAGTTAATTTTATTTCATAATTATTTAATGATTAAAAAAATTTTTGAATTTAAAAAAAAAATAAAAAATTAAAAAAAAAAAAAAAAAAAAAAAAAAAAAAAGTGGCAAGTTTGATGCTTTTCAGACAATTAGCCCAAATTTATATAATGTGGACAAAAATGAGATCAGTGCATCAATAATACATTACACTTGTTGCCAGATCAAAGTCAATCACCAGCACAATATCTGTAGATAGTCTTCACTAGATTACAGACCTTCTGAGCAGCCTAAATTTCGAAACGTAATGAACAGAAAGGTTACGAGTTGTCCAACTAATAGGGGGAAAGTAGTAGTAATGGTAAAGGTAATACTATAATAGGGCGAGTACTAGTCCGCGTGTTGGTGGTTTGAAGTCGAATGTGGTGGTGTATGGATGTTAATCAGTTTAAACAGATTATCTAAGTTGTACACAAATTATTCAAACATTAATCATACTAGGGGTGAGCATCGGGTCAATACCGACCCGACCCGAACCGAAAAATCCTGAAACCAAATTTCGGGGAAAATCTAATCCGAATACCAAACAGAAATTAGTCGGTTTTACTCGGTTCAGTTCAGGACGAGTCGGTTTTGGTCGTCTTTTCTTGGTTTTTGGCCCGAACCGAAAACCGAAAAGTTGAAAACTAAACCGAGAACCGAACCGAGTATGGTCGGTTCGGTTTCGGTTCACTCGGTTCGGGCCGGTTTTGGGGGACGAGTCGGTTTCGGTCTTTGCTCACCCCTAAATCATACAGAGATAAATGTTAATCATCCTACTCTCACCTTTGGTTCTAAAGAATTCCAGGGGAAAAAACAAAAAAAGAAGATTTTGATTGGTTTCACCACCCTCTTCAAGTTTGATAGGGCGATATAAGATAATTCACTCAGTTTTAAAAAGCCAATGTTCTTGGTCCGGCTCAATTGGACAATTTGGTTTCCTGAACAAAGATCTTTAAAAAAAAAAATAAAAAATAAAAAAAAAAATAAAAAAAATAAAAAAATAAAATAAAAAAAGGAGGAGAGAGAGAGAGAGAACGAATCAACAAAATGACACTAAGATCGCCACTTAATATTAACGCTCGAGAATGAAGACCAAAAAGTGAACTGGATTGAACAACTCGAATCAGCACAAAACCAAAGTAAACCAACAGAGTTGGTATGGTCTGACACAAGTGTTATGCTATATAAAAACTTATGTATTACAAAAACACATACTCGATGAATATCCAAAAAATTTAAATCCTATAATGTCAAACAAAAGTAAATAAATGAACTTGTGTTAGGGTTTGAGGCCTTTTCCCCTCATATCGGTCCTCAGAACCAGACTAAACCCACAAAGCTAGAATCACAAAAAAAAATATGATTCAGACGTAGGGTCCTGAACCACCCTCACATATGGGTCGGATATGGGGTGATTCAGACATAGTTTGGTTTCCAGAACATGTGTTGCAAAACTTGCTAATATGGGTGGAAACGAGCCGAGCCGCTCGTAAAAAGCTCGGGATCGGATCGGTAAAAAGCTCGAACGAGCCGAGCCTAAACGAGCTCGAGCCCGAGCTCGAGCCTATGTTTGGGCTCATTTAATTATCGAGCTCGAGCCCGAGCTTTATATGAAAAGCTCGAGTACGCTCGCGAGCCTAAACGAGCCCTAGAAATATATATGTATATATATTGTATATACGTATAAACGAGCTTAAAATTAGTAAACGAGCTCGAGCTTTATGTGATTAACGAGCCGNCGATGAATATCCAAAAAATTTAAATCCTATAATGTCAAACAAAAGTAAATAAATGAACTTGTGTTAGGGTTTGAGGCCTTTTCCCCTCATATCGGTCCTCAGAACCAAACTAAACCCACAAAGCTAGAATCACAAAAAAAAATATGATTTCAGACGTAGGGTCCTGAACCACCCTCACATATGGGTCGGATATGGGGTGATTCAGACATAGTTTGGTTTCCAGAACATGTGTTGCAAAACTTGCTAATAGTTCTTGCATCAAAATCAGTTCTTATTTTAATAACAATTATCTTAATATTAAGGTCCTGATTCCAACTTTTTTAAACCACCAAATGGCCTAGTGGTAAGGTCTTTGGTTTCATCACAAGAGGTAAGGGTTTAAACCTCGCTAGGTGTGTACATTTGGGGGTGGCCTGGGAAGTGTCGGAAATGGTCCTGATATTAACCGGTGAAGCCGTGTACATTGGAGTCAAAATGGCTCGCCCTCCCTGGGTAGCCTCAACAGGGAAAACCTTATCCGTCTATTATAGGAATTAAGTCATCAATCAAAAAATTGAAGGAGCCATTTAAAAATTTATAGTCCAGACAGTCTTTCTTGTATATAGTAGTAAATCAACACAAAAACATGCAGGAAAATATTAATAGTTGAAATACAAAAATTAAAAGTATGTTTTTACTTGTATACATGACGAATAAATAAGTAATGACTTTTTTCTTGTAGTTATGGTGTTTGATTTTTGGTCAACTGAATTCGGGGTTTAGTGTTCGAATGCACCAATTAACAGTTATTCAACCATAGCTCGATCCTTGTTTGCCTCCCTATAAGCAAGTGAAAAACCAATACTAGATTACTTAGATCTATGTTACCAAATATATTTTAGCTGTCCAAATACTGCTATTACAACTCACTCACCAGAAGAAAAGAAAAAACATATGTTCATATTTTCTGCTTGATGCAAGATTTATAGAATTATAGACCATCAAAAATTCCGATTATTTCTCATTAAATCTCATGTTTAATACAAAGAGGTTACAGATTCAATGTAAAGACTATAACACTCACTAAATCAACAAATTGTCAACGACTAGCAGAATACATACCTCCGAATCTGCTACTATAAATTAGAGAGATCTATTGCATATGCTTTAAATTTGAGTTGACTGCTATGCAACTATGAGGATGAGTCTCAGATTGATGATCAATGGCCTTGCATATCGAGCATCTCATCTAAATTCTTTAGTCTCTCCATTCCTTCGCTAATCAAGTAGCGAATCCTCTGGCTGTCATTGCAATCCCTGTTGTTCTCCATCTCTTGTCTGATTGTTTGCACTAATTCGCCTGAAAGTATTTCAGTCAAACTGTTAGAAGCCATGAAAGTATCTCATATAGATTAAAGGGGTGTTCAAAGTGCTGTGGATTGATTAAAACGGCTTTAATTTTACAATAATAAGTTTTGCAGTATTGACAAATTAAAGTTATTATCATGATTTTCCCATTTTTAGAAACAAAAATTAGATTTTCAAAAGCATCTAAGGAGTTGTTGCAACAATGATAAACTTTCGGTGTAATCGCTTTGAATACGCACATCTAAATACCCCTTGGATAACACTTTATAGAGTTAGTATGTACGTAAGGAAAACAAACAGGGTAAATGTAACTGGTTATCAAAGCGTAAATGTACCCTAAAACCTCGAATAACCAACTTATTAACATCTTTTTATTTTGGTGTAAAAGTTGGCAAATTTGGTTTTGCAATCCTGCTGCAGCGCTGCTCAAGCACAGCTGTAAGCAGATGTGGCGATCATAACTAGGACTAGAAAAAGAATAACAGGTCTTGATATATCTAACTGAATAAGCTGGAAGCATCACTGTGCCTACACTAGTACACTGCCAAATTTTATCTGATATTTTACAAGCGGAACTACCTATAGTTTGAATTTGAAAGATACACATTCTTGTTTTGTGAACCATTTCTCTATTGTGTAGGCAGAAATGAAGACGCAGTTTGTCCACTTATACGAAGAACAGAGAAAATGAAGATATATAAATGAAATGAATCTAAACTTTCTTGACAGGATCAGAACTTTGGTACTCAAAGATCTAAAAGACATTCCTACAATGAATATTTCTGTTCCTTATGATCTTATCAGGCATTATAAATCAGAAAACTACTTCAGCTTCTAAAGCGTAGTCAACATTATAAAGAACTATTTTCACCCATTCTATCGATAAGAAACTATTTTCATGTGTTAAATGGTAAAAGAAGTAACAATTTTAGAAATATAGTTCTGTTTAAACTGAAAAGATATCAGTATAGTTTGTGTTAACTAGGTTGACTTTATAAAGTCAAAGACAATACTTTCATGTCTTTTTGATAAGTGAGGGGTATATATTCTTATGTTTTTCAGTCTTTTGGTGAAGTAACATAGTATTATTTTTTTAGCATAAGAAAGTTCACCTTTACTGGGAGCAGGTGCTCGTTTAGCAACTCTTAGAGATTGCCTATACAGCTTCAAGACTCGAGCGCGCAGAATGAAAGTCTGTAAATCAAAGGAGACAACCATAACCGACTCTCCCCTGAGGTCCAATAATATCACATCAGAACCTAATTCAGACATACATTTATCAAATTATCATCAAGCAAGGCTACAGAAAAATTTTGAGCTATATGGGCTGAACAGTCTAAAGTCGCCATACATTCGAGTGTTTACATTAAGTCGAAATTGCTTTATCCAAGAAAAATCAGAGCATTATATTATTTATGTTGCATATGTATATTTATTATATCGATTATGTATGAAACTGAAATAAATAATAGACCCAAAAGGTGTTGACAGGTGAACTCAGTCCATTTTAACCAGCTATAAAATTACCCATTTTGACCCGAATTAAAATCGTATCCGGTCAAACTTAACCATTTTGGTACCCATAGAAGCAAGTCTTTTAGGAACCTTGTAGCAAGTCCTCATGACTAGACACACTTGAACTGGTTTCGTTTTTCACAACCATTTAAATCCACAGTGACACAAAAACTTAATCAGAATGCAGAACTAGAAGTGTTAGCATTCACATGACACATACATAACTGATAATGATGTTTCTTAGCTCCTAAATTTTTTTGGGTAACAAACAACACGCTTGTTCCTACACAGACAAACAGATCCACTCAAGGCCTCAAGAAAGAAAGTTAATGACATGAGAGGATCCATTTTTCTTCCTTATCAAAACGAGTCATTCCTGAGTTATAGATAAAAAATTAGATCCTATTTAACTTAGTGGAAATACAGTTAAGCTAAGCCAAACTCGAGCTTGAGCTGGAGCTTGATAAATGGTCCTAGGCTAAGCTCGAAGTCGATTTGATAGCTCAACAAGTCTTGTTAAATCTTGATGCAGGCGTTAGCTAAGTCACAAAAGGTTGGTTTGACGGGCGATCCTTTCCCAAGGACCGCACCTCAGACAATGTCCAGTTGTTTCCTACAAACACACGACCTATTTCACAAAAGGACCAAATTCTATAAATGGTCTTAAAAAAACTCAAAATGCAAATCGAATACGAACCGCTAACTAAATAATACGTAATGAGTGAATAGCACAAGCCTAAATTGACAGTGAAAGCAAACATAATAAAAGATTGGGTTTGACATGAAATCACGAATTATTAACTTAATAATAAAGTAACAACCAACCTGAAAATCTCTGGAGACACCTTTAATTGGGTTTCTTCTACTGTGATTTCCACAAACGGATAGATCCGGTCGGGTCAAAAGTATTTGTTTGTCATTGAGAGGAGGACAACTAAACCAAAATACACACTTTTATATCTTTTTGTCTTTTTTCTACTATCAATTTATTATTTATGTAAAAAAATGTGATTATCTTTATTATAATTTTATTTGTTTTTTTTTTTAGTTGTAAAATGGGAATAAGAAAAACGGTGAAAAGAAGAAAATAAATGACAAATGTAACCTCTGAGGAAGACAAAATATGATATAGGCTTGGAAACGGGGCTGTTTGATAAAACTGAATAATTTAGCACTGAATAAATCATGGATGCTGAATTATTCAAAGACTCTGAATGAGCTTGGTTCTGAACAAAAATGAATGTTTGATAACGGTTCTGAATCGAAATTCAAAATTACTGTATTGACCTTCATTTTGATATATGGCCAAATGATACATAATTATTGATTGGTGTCATACATTAGTAAACTTTAAAATGTGAATAAGATTAAATAAATTGATATTTGATTGAAATAATCTTTTATCACAACTTAGTTCACATAACTTAAATTATAAATGTTCATTCATGATACAACACAATAGTAAAATTAGAAGTTTTTATATTGCGTGACATCATTCAATTTACATGCTTTATTGCTTCAATTCACCAACCTCATACCATAAACACTTGATCAAATTACGGGATTGGGCAGTAAAACGTGATTGAACGTCAAAGTCTCATTGGCGCATTTCATCGAGCATGTGGTGTTCATACAATAATAATTTAAAGATTCACCAAGACACCAAATAAAAGATGTTGCAACCAAAAATATCCAGCAAATGTTGTTTTAATCTACTGTCTTCATAGTTAAAGTCAAAGGATTTGCGTTGATGATATATATATATAGGAGTGATTGATTAATATTTAATAAATAAAGAAGGGTAGGATGGGCGGAAGATGAGGACTGAATGATTTTGCATCCTTTTTGCCCTGAACGATTACGAGGCTTCTAGATTCATTCAGTGTCACTTGTGTTTTTATCAAACAAGAATACCTTTGACCGATGCAGAGGTTCCTCACTGAATCACCTAATTAAGAGGCTATCAAACATGATTTAGTCCATATGTATAGATAAATCACCTTTCACTCATTTTCATCCCAAATTCATTCACTGCAAAAGCCTCGGCTTTACTTCCTTCTCTTTCCATTTCACTCATTTAAAAATTCTTAAAGAACACACAAAAAAGAATGATTTCTTCCACTTTCTTCTCTAAAGTTAACTTGAGAACATAGTGTAAAGTATCAAACTTCGCCAAACAACTGTTGTATGTAGTTAATTTTATAAGTTTCTATTGTATGTAGTAAACTTGGTTTTTTGCTTTATTTTGTGTATTTAGACTACACTCAATAAGAATATTTTGTAAAGTTAGATACATGTTGCCACACAAAAGTTTGAAGAACAGAATATCTAAAAAGCATTAACAATGAATTAAAAGACTTTAAAGTTTATTGTGGAATAATTAATTGATAGAGAAAATAAGTTAGTGAAAGTACATACTTACATTTAATGTATGTAGAAAATATTACTATACTAAACATGTTAGAAAAATAGTTTCTTACCTATTTATGCAAAATTGCTTTTTTACCTCATGATTTAGAAAAACATAATGTGTTTAAAATTGCTTTTGCTTTAAAAGAAAAAATAGAAAAACATTAGAAAAAAAAAAAATCTTAACACCCCTACAAATATTTTTTTTAGCCTTTTCATATTATAAACTTACATTTAGTTACAAACTTTTAGACCAATGCTAATTGTTTCCGAATTTGGAGTTGTGGTACAGCACCCATTAATTTCCAACCGATTGATACTTTTATACAAAAAAAAAAAAAAAAAAAAAAAAAAAAAAAAAAAAAAAAAAAAAAAAAAAAAAAAAAAAAAAAAAAAAAAAAAAAAAAAAAAAAAAAAAAAACTCACTTATCTTCTTATTTTTATCATACTTCTTGACCAAATATTATGGATTGTTCGCTTCCATATACTATCAATGAAATCAAAGCTTGTGTTGATAAACCATTCGTCAGCAAGCGATTATCAAAAAGTGTTGTTGGGTCAATTCATATAACCAACACTTCAGCCATTCGGTTAATCGGATGGCACTACATTATAAGAACAAGATGGGCTCCCAAACACGGACGCAAAAATGACGTCATCAAATGGCAGTTCGTGGAGTCGTTATCGACGCTGCATTATATATATAGTAATACTTGTTTGACCCAAACCATTTTTTACATTTACCCATTATGTTGACCCACCCATTACCCAATGCTATCAGCATAAAGGAGTAGTGATTGGCTAAGCATGCACCTAAGATGCCTTGTTCATGATATATGTTCAAGAATACATTCAATGATACGTACCAAAGACATTAGTGATTAGTAAAGCAAATGTGGGGATGCAATAATCTAAATTAATACTAATAAACTGGTTATTTAATAATTATAATTATGAATTAGCTAATTGACAATAATGTGCTTAAAAGAAATAAAACATTAACTTTTTCCTTCCATAAACAGTCCCAACGACGAATAACCACCGGTTTATCCCCTTTTATCATTCCAGCAATGACGCATATTATCATCACCAAGTTGAGCCTACAACAAAGAACATAGTGAGGAGGTATTCACAAATTAAGCATAGTATCAACACCAAGTTGCGCTTATAACAAAGATCCTGGTAACTAATCAAGCTACATTACAATTTTCGTACAGTTGATGTTGTTTGCATATATGATGACGTATAGTCTATATTCGGGTCACGAACCCGAATACCATGACCCACTAACATTAAGCCCATCACGAGTGGGCTACGATAATAATAATTGGACTACCACTTAGACGGTTTGGGCTCACGAGGCCCAAACCCAAAACTATTTATGGATTAAGATATAGGATATCTCCTAAATAAGGAGATATATATCGAATATCCGATATCGGTGGATACACCGAAGAGTGAGGAGCACGAAACCTTATCGGTTACGTGTGTATATATAGGGCATCATAGCTCTCGTCTAAGGTACGACTTACAACCCTAAAACTTTTCACAACCCTAAATCGATTACTTACTCTCACGCCGGAGGATAATCGGGGGAAACAATCCATCGATAAGCCTAACGGTGTCTGTTACTTTCTTAGTGCGCAGGTCTCAAGAGCATTAAGATCTGATTGGTACGAGAACAGGAACCCAAACAAGGAACGCCCAACTTTTGTATCAACAAGCGGCGCCATCCGTGGGACCCTACACTAAGAACTAGGATGACGAAGCACAAAAACCTAAATCAGCGGACTTCGCTGTTGGATAAGACACGTGGTGACCCCCAGAGGAAGAACTACCAAGACCTAACCTCTAGGCAAACCAGTGCGCCTGGTCACCAGGAACCGAGACCACCCCCAATTCTTCCAACAGTAGAAGATCATCCTAGCTCTTCGAGACAGCTTACTTTGCATCAGGTGCTGGCACGAGCTTCTACTTCGCGATCTCCTTATCGCACTACAGCTCGCATGTCGGTACGATCTCCACCACCACCTATTCAGATTCCTGCTTACTCTCTTTCACCATCATCACCTACTACCCTTTTGTGTCGACGTGCTCGATCACCTACTTCATCGCCCGTTAGTTCACCCTCTCAGAGACGTAGACGTAGTGAGTCATACTCTGAGGAGGAGGAGAGTGATCCGTCAGAGGATGAGGATGATGATATGGACCCTCCCGAGGAGGAGGAGGAGGATGTTGTTCCTGATGATGCTCTCGTAGTGGCGCAGATCCCAGCCCATTTTGTTCACTCCGATGAGCCAGATTCGCCACCATTATCACCCTTGCCCTTTGTTCCTGCACCACCCGCTGAGATGGATGTACTACCCCTCTCACCTGGATCGGATGTGCCTCGTCTGAGGCGGCCGAGCATGGA
Source organism: Artemisia annua (assembly GCA_014162995.1). Classification (NCBI taxonomy): domain Eukaryota; kingdom Viridiplantae; phylum Streptophyta; class Magnoliopsida; order Asterales; family Asteraceae; genus Artemisia; species Artemisia annua. The sequence goes on along the minus strand of LBNU01024799.1, from coordinate 74,695 downwards.
GAGATTGGACGTATTTGGGAGAGATTATTGGCACATGGGACTAGGATTAGGGAGTTGGCTATGCAGTTAGGAGATGAGTCTGCTAAGACTATAGATGACTTATGGGATGATATGGCCTTTGTGTTGGGTAGGATTAAGGAGTTGAGGGAAGAGTTATCAGAGTTTAGAGGGCATATGGATAGCCTTCAGAGAGGTTTCCTTACTGCGAGGGATGCAGATAGGAAGCTATGGGAGAGAGCTACCGCTCTTGAGAGGGAGGTTATGGACCTCAAGAGAGATCGGGACTCCCAGGGTGTGGAGATAGCTTCGATGTGGAGAGAGATTAAGAGTCTCCAGGATGAGCTTCGTGTGTTACGTCAGAGTCGTGGTTAGAGATAATTGGTTGTAGTAGACGTGTTGTTTAGCTTTCGTATCGTTATGTTTTATTTATCTTATCGTATCGTTGATCATTGTACTTGTTACCTCGTCGTATCTTGAACGATGTACTCACCTTTCTATATGAATGGATGTACCTTTTCGTATTCGTATTGTGTTGATTCTATGGGTCGTAGCAAGTTTTGATTGGTGTTCCATTGAATTTGGCAAATTTGGTTTTGCAATTCTGCTGCAGCGCTGCTCAAGCACAGCTGTAAGCAGATGTGGTGATCATAACTAGGACTAGAAAAAGAATAACAGGTCTTGATATATCTAACTGAATAAGCTGGAAGCATCACTGTGCCTACACTAGTACACTGACAAATTTTATCTGATATTTTACAAGCGGAACTACCTATAGTTTGAATTTGAAAGATACACATTCTTGTTTTGTGAACCATTTCTCTATTGTGTAGGCAGAAATGAAGACGCAGTTTGTCCACTTATACGAAGAACAGAGAAAATTAAGATATATAAATGAAATGAATCTAAACTTTCTTGACAGGATCAGAACTTTGGTACTCAAAGATCTAAAAGACGTTCCTACAATGAATATTTCTGTTCCTTATGATCTTATCAGGCATTATAAATCAGAAAACTACTTCAGCTTCTAAAGCGTAGTCAACATTATAAAGAACTATTTTCACCCATTCTATCGATAAGAAACTATTTTCATGTGTTAAATGGTAAAAGAAGTAACAATTTTAGAAATATAGTTCTGTTTAAACTGAAAAGATATCAGTATAGCTTGTGTTAACTAGGTTGACTTTATAAAGTCAAAGACAATACTTTCATGTCTTTTGATAAGTGAGGGGTATATATTCTTATGTTTTTCAGTCTTTCGGTGAAGTAACATAGTATTATTTTTTTGGGAATGGATCTAGTAAGAAGAAAAAATAAAATGAGAAGAGTGAGAAAAGTTTCCAACCACACAATTCAAATAAGAGGGAGAAATTTAAGGGGAGATGCATCTATTTTTATAGGTGCATCTCAAATGTGTGGTTGTGGTTTCTTCTCATCCTTCTCATTTTAGTTTTTCTTCTCATTTGATCCTAACTCTTATTTTTTTAGCATAAGAAAGTTCACCTTTACTGGGAGCAGGTGCTCGTTTAGCAACTCTTAGAGCTTGCCTATACAGCTTCAAGACTCGAGCACGCAGAATGAAAGTCTGCAAATCAAAGTAGACAACCATAACTGACTCGCCCCTGAGGTCCAATAATATCACATTAGAACCTAATTCAGACATACATTTACCAAATTATCATCAAGCAAGGCTACAGGAGAATTTTGAGCTATATGGGCTGAACAATCTAAAGTCGCCATACATTCGAGTGTTTACATTTAGTCGAAATTGCTTTATCCAAGAAAAATCGGAGCATTATATGTATTTACTATTTATGTTGCATAAGTATATTTATTATATCGATTATATATGAAACTGAAATAAGTAATAGACCGAAAAGGTGTTGACAGCTCAACTCAGTCCAATTTAACCAGCTATAAAATTACCCATTTTGACCAGAATTAAAATCGTATCCGGTCCAAATTAACCATTTGGACACCTATAGAAGCATGTCTTCTAGGAATCTTGTAGCAACTTCTCGTGACTTGAACTGGTTTCGTTTTTCACAACCATTTAAATCCATAACAAAGCAAAAAACTAATCAGAATGCAGAACTAGAAGTGTTAGCATTCACAAGACACATACATAACTGATAATGATGCTTCTTAGCTCCTAATGCTTTGTAACGCCAATACATATCAAACAAAAAACACATCCCGACACACACAGACAGATCCAATAGACACCTCAAGAAAGAAAGTTAATGTCATGATATTTGCTATAGCTAATATCAATGAATGATCATGAGAGAATCCAATTTTCTTCCTTATCAAAACGAGTCATTCCTGAGTTATAGATAGAAATTAGATCCTACTTAACTTAGTGGAAGCACCGGTGCAAACCAGTTAAGCTAAGCCAAACTTGAGCTTGAGCTTGACTGAATGGTCCTAGGATAAGCTCGAAGTCGATTTGATAGCTCAACAAGTCTTGCTAAATCTTGATGCAGGCGTTAGCTGACTCACAAAAGGTTGGTTTGACGGGCAACCCAAACTCGGGCTATCCTAAGGACCGCACCTCAGACAATGTCCAGTTCACCAGTTGTTTCCTACTAACCAGGGGGAGTTGGGGATCAAAACCACGGACCTATTTCACAAAAGCCACACAAGAACCTAATTCTATAAATTGTCTTAAAACCCCAAAATGCAACTCGAATACGGACCGCTAACTAAATAATAATGAGTTGAAAGCATCAACTCAAACATAAATGAAAAATTGGGTTTGACATGAAATCACGAATTATTAACTTATTAATAATGTACGTAACAACCAACCTGAAAATCTCTGGAGACACTTTTAATTGGGTTTGATAGTTCCTACACCCACAAACGGAATGATCCAGGTCGGGTCAAAGGTATCTGTTTGTCATTGAGGGGAGGAAAACTAAACCAAAATACAAACAATTTTATATCTTTTCGTCTTTTTTCTACATCAATTTATGTAAAAGAAATGTGATTATCTTTTTAGGTGATTAACCCTGGGTTGTTCCGTTTGGAGAGGAAAGAAAGTGTTGGTGGTGAAGGGATGGTAATTTTATTTGTGTTTTTTAGTTGTAAAATGGAAGAAGGAAAATGGCGAAAAGATAAAAATTTACTCTGTATTTCTTACCTTGAAATACACCTACCTTCGTGGCTAAGATATCCCTTGTGGTACCTCTCATGGTTTTCTTACCTTCCCTATGTGGTATTAAAAAATTTACTCTGTATATTCATTACTTTAATCATCCTTCTCTAGTCTAAAAATCTTGCTTTTGATCTTAATTTACTCCGTATACTTTTTGTCTCATTTTGTTAGAGGAAAAGATGCAATAATTGTAATAGTCTAACTTTTGATATCCTGGTCCACCTTCTTTCATTGGTCTCGTCAAAATTACTTCCTGGTATTATCCCTTTTTTCCTTTTAATTGTATTTTTGGTGGTCTTGTATGATGGATGAAGGTTTAAGTGAAATGATGGGGAGGGTTATGGTTAATGAAGCGGAAGAGGAAGTGGTGGGTTACGAAGGTGAGGTATGCAAGGGGCTCGAGAATACTTTACTGGGTCGTGTCCACACAGACCGCCCATATAATTTTCAAAGGATGAAACGGGCGTTATCGGCAGCTTGGAAACCTCGTCGACCCATAAGCTTCCAGGAACTCGACTCAAATATGTTCCTTGTAAAACTTGATCATTTTGTAGATTTAAAGAGGGTGTTGGAAGATGGCCCATGGTCGTTTGAAAGAAATCTTGTGGTACTTAAGTCAATTGATAATGATGAGCAGCCTTCAGCTTTTGAAATGACAAAGGTTCCGTTCTGGATTAGGTTCATTAATGTGCCATTAAGCCGAAGGAATAAGTCATATGTGGGTGGTATTGCAGCTAAATTAGGTGAAGTGATGGAGATTGATAATGCTTACTTTGTAAACAGAGGTAAGCACATTAGAGCGAGAGTCATGATAACTATTACTAAGCCTTTGTGTAGGTTTGTCACGGTTTTAAATCTTCATAACACTAAGGTTCGAGTCAATGTGCAATATGAGCGATTGCCGAATTTCTGCTACTGGTGTGGATTATTGGGTCACACAGTTAAAGAATGCCTAACTAAGCCTAATGAGATTGATGAGAAAATATTCACAGAATGGCCCTTTCAAGACTCTCTTCGAGCCTCGAATTTAAGAGATGATGGGTCGTTCAGTGGAGTTACACTCCAGCCTCATGCTTGTTCAACCAATAAACATCCCAATAATCTCCCTAGAGGGGACAATATTGAAGATTCTCCGAACCAGGATGAGGTGGTGCGCCATGGAAGCATTGATGGCCAGAACAGTGGGCGAAGCATAAGTGTTTTACATGAAGGTTATCCACAATCGTCTACAACCATGTCTGTGGGTTTGGAGCGATTTTATAATCTTAAAGACGTGAGTCTTGAAAAATCAAGTGGTGGAATTATTAATAACAGTTTGAAACCCAAATGTGATGTGCAAAATCAAAGTAAAACGGTAACTGATGGATGTGATTTGGTTGTCGACAAAAATAATCAATGTCATGGAAGTTCGAATGGTGTACACATAAAGTTAAAAAAATACGGACCAGAAGGGTGCAAACAAAATAGTTGAACCAGATTTGAGGCAAGACGAAATTGGACTGGAAGTGATCTCTCATACCGGACCAATTGATAACAAGCAAAGCGAAGCCATCAAGGCCAATCAACCTAAGGTTTGGAGAAGACGTGACCGAGAGGGTCAGGAGAAAAACATCAGGAATGAGGCAAAAGGCGACACTTATGGAGGAAAGAGATCACTAGAGGAGTGTGCTGGGGAGGACAGTATGGATGTCGATACTGTCAAAAAGCTAAAGGACCATCGCGACTTCAACTCAACGGCGAGTGTTGCGCTGCAACACCGCCGACAGCAATGAGTATCCTAAGCTGGAATGTCCAGGGATTGGGCAACCCTTGGACAGTCCAACACCTTCGCTCTCTAGTGAAGGAATATAGCCCAACTATAATGTTTCTTATGGAATCTCGACTTCATGAAAGTGAGAGTAAACGTTTCAAGTTTATTTTTCCGTATTATAATGTCTTAGTTATTAGTTCTATTGGAAGAGCAGGTGGTCTATTACTTTTCTGGAAGAAAGAATGTGATCTAACAATTCAAAATTTCTCAAGCAACCATATTGATTTTGTTGTCAAAGAAGAAAATGGCAACCTTTGGAGAGGTACTGGTATTTATGGTTGGCCGATGCAACACGAGAAGTATCGAACTTGGGGTCTTTTACGTTCTCTAAAGACAAACCAAAGGCGACCATGGGTTTGTTTTGGTGATTTTAATGAAGCACTATACGCTTTTGAGAAGGCAGGACGAAGAGGTTGCAATAATTCTCAAATGGAAGCTTTTCGAGAAGCTTGTAATTTTTGTAATTTGAATGATATGAGTGCTAGTGGGGTAAAATTTACTTGGAATAATGGTCGGCGAGGAACTGCTAATGTCAAAAAGAGACTAGACAGGTTCCTAACTAATGCAGATTGGTTGAATATGTTTCCTGGTGCTTCTTTCCATAACCTTGCAAGGGTTGCATCTAGCCAATTGTGAGTTGTTTATTGCCACATGTGAAAAAGAAAACTATGTTTCGGTTTGAGAGCATGTGGCTACGTGACGAGAGCATTCATGAGGTTGTTAAGGATGCATGGGCAAAAGGTGTTGCTGCTGGTCTACAACAGGATCCATGTGCGATTGTGGGAGAGTGTGCTGCCAAGCTCTCAGAGTGGAATAAATATACTTTCGGTCATGTTCAAAGATCAATAGAATCAAAACAGAGGAGTCTTCATATACTCCAAAGTAGATTTGATGCATCGACGTGGCTTATGCAACAACAATTGAGGGAAGGAATTAAAGAGCTTCTCACTCGTGAAGAATTAATGTGGAGACAACGTAGTCGCATCCAGTGGCTCAGTGAGGGTGATAAAAACACACGTTTCTTTCATTCTCGTGCTAGCAACCGAAGAAAGAGAAATAGCATATTGAGGCTTAAAGACCAAGATGGGAGGTGGATAGATAATGAGGAGGATGTACGCGGTTTGGTAGCTCATTACTTCAGTGATCTTTTCTCCAGTTCATTACCGCAAGATTGTGACTCTGTGGTGAACGACATAGATCGAAGTCTCAATGAAGTTGATACAATTTCTCTTGAGAAACAGGTCACATCAACTGAGGTTTATGAAGCGTTAATGCAAATGGCCCCAAATAAAGCCCCGGGGCCAGATGGTATGTCTGCTCTGTTCTTCCAAAAATTTTGGGTGTGTGTAGGTCCAACAATAGTTAATATGGTGTCTAGTTTTTTTGAATCAGGAGTTCTACCTCCTAACATAAATAAAACTCTAATTACTCTTATTCCAAAAGTTTCAAAACCTGAGTCCCTTAAAGACTTGCGTCCAATCAGTCTGTGTAATGTTCTTTACAAAATTATCTCCAAGGTCCTGGTTAACAGGATAAAACCAATCCTACCTCATATTATCCAAGAGAACCAATCAGCTTTTGTTTCTGATCGTGTCATAACTGATAATGCAATTGTAGCATTTGAAGTTCTACATTGGCTAAAAAACAAGAAAAAAGGAAAAAAGGGGTCATTAGCTCTTAAGCTAGATATGAGTAAAGCGTATGATAGAGTCGAGTGGCCCTTTATTCACTCGGTGCTTAAGAAGTTCGGTTTTCCAACACATTTTACTAAACTGATTATGGCTTGTGTATCTTCGGTTACCTTCTCCTTTAATATTAACGGGCAAGTTTCAGGTCATGTAACACCGACTAGAGGTCTTCGTCAGGGAGATCCTATTTCGCCCTATCTTTTTATCATGTGTGCAGAAGTTTTATCATCAATGATTAGGAAATCAGTTACACAAGGTTATATTCACGGAATTAAAGTGTGTAGGGGAGCACCAACAATCTCACACTTGTTCTTTGCCGACGACAGCATATTCTTCTCCAGAGCTTCGGAAGAGNATGTTGAGTGTTTGGATTAGCGTTCTGAAACTGATTATTCACAATTATGAATTAAGCCTGGATAAAGACCCTACTTCTGAATACAAAACAACTGATTATCAAATGGTTATTCCTTTTTCTTTTTCTTTTAACCAAATTAATCTTCAAACCAAATTTGACAGAATTTTAGTCCCATCTTACACACTTGTCTCTCTTTTTTCTTTGAAAATAAAAAATGTCTTTTTAGGCATTATTTTCTAATAATCACAATTTACCGACCATTAAAAGAAAATCGTATCTTCTTACTCCAAATTCAACCAACAAGGCACATACAAACACTACTAAAACTCGTTTAATAACTTGTAAAACACACATGGATTTTATAGGAGAGAAGGTTTTAAATTATAAAAGATCTAAGTCTAACAGATGTACCTCCGACTTTCAGTTGCCTACAATCATGTAATCTTGGTGGTAAGCTGACCTGAGAACAGAAGTTGCTGAATTACAAGTGGAAAAAAGAAAAAGAAAAAATTACATGAAATCAGCAACACGAGAATGCGAGTGTAATGCAGATTTCATCGAAAGCCGCCAATACAAAAATTATATGACACAAGACACGCAGAACCTCATATTTCCGACGTAAATTGACAATACCAACCCCTCATATTTAAGTGCAGTAGTCGTAAATTGACAATACCAACAATAAGTATACGAAAACCAACAATAGTTGTCACCTATGAATATGGTGCACATAATTGTGGATAAACAGTACACATATAACACCTAATAAGCACCGCATAGACTTAAGACCAACCTTAGGATTAAAATTGGCATTATTGCACTATCATCTAATTCCGATACTAAAATATCATATAATCAATTAGATACTCCAGGGTAACAAAATGGGCTGGAGGAGTGTTTGGAGATTTTTGATCATATTAAGACTTGCACGTAAAATGACCCTAAATAAAAAGATAATCAGAACTAGTTATCTTCTTTTTGCAGCCGCCTCCGAAAACTGATATGACCGTTAAACAGATAACCAAATCACTTTTACTCTAAAGAATAACCTAACACTAAAAACCGACTATGTTCCAAAATAATTGTCCATTTTAAATTTCAAGTTTTTAACCAATCAAGAAGTTTCTAGAGAGTTGTAGACTTAAAATCATTCTTGATCAATACTGCAAAGCATCAGGGCAAGTCATTAATTACGAGAAATCAGAGATTTCTTTTAGTGCAAATGTTGACCAAAATGTACGATCTCGAGTAATTGAATCCCTGTCGGTTCGTGAAGTTGCATGTCAAACCAAATATTTGGGTCTTCCTTCGATTATTGGTAGATCTAAAAAGATTGTCTTTCAATCCATTCTAGACAGGATAAAGAAAAAGCTTGGAGGATGGAAAGAGAAGACACTCTCAATTGCAGGGAAAGAAGTGCTTATTAAATCTGTTGCTCAAGCCATGCCTATGTACGTGATGAATATTTTTCTCCTTCCCGATACATTAATTGATGATATTCACAGAGCTTTAAATTTATTTTGGTGGGGTGATGGTGTGAAACAAAATCCAATCAGATGGTGCTCGTGGGAAAGAATGTGTGTTTCAAAATTTCGGGGAGGTATTGGCTTTAGGCATTTGGGGCTTTTCAACAGGTCCTTACTTGCAAAACAGGTGTGGCGCTTGATCAAATCTCCGACCACATTAGCTGGCAAGGTATTAAAGGCTCGTTATTTCCCGCGATCAAGCTTTCTTGATGCAAAAGTTGGTTACCGTCCGAGCTATATATGGCGCAGTTTTATTGCAGTCAAAGAATTAGTCCATAAGGGTTGTAAGTGGAACATAGGCGATGGTCGCAGTGTCAATGTGTGGGAGGACTTTTGGCTTGCTGATCACAGGAAATTGGGACCAAAACCATGCAACAGTGAAGTAAATTATGTACGTGATTTGTTAAACAATGAAGGTGATGATTGGAACTACGAACAGCTAATATCCTTGTTTCCATCTAATATTGCCAACAAAGTTGCGTGCTCCTTTGTGAGTCAATCGAAGTCTGATACTTTGTACTGGTATAACGGCCCGGGAGGAGAATTCTCATGCAAGTCAGCTTACATATTGGCTCTTGAAACATCACAAGAACTGGTACAAAACAATTCTGAAGAAGCTATCAAGTTTTCTCATGCTATATGGATGGCGAAGGTACCCAATAAAGTTAAAATATTTGTATGGCGCGCATGGCATAATTTTATTCCTTCCATTGACAATCTACGTGCTAGGGGACTGAATCTAACAATGACATCTTGTACACATTGTGGTGAGCCAGGAGAAGATGTACTACATGTATTGTTCAGGTGCTCAAAAGCTAAGGAGGTATGGGATCGGTGTATTTTTGGCAGGTTTTATGATACGTCGGGGGCTATTACGATGGGGGATTTTTGTAGCATCATTTTGGACGCCTATCCTACATGTTGGGATGACTTCATGATGATTCTTTGGGTATTATGGACAAGGCGTAATAAGCATTTTCATGGCCAAGTTGACAGCAGGGAAACTGATGTTGAAGTTACGGCGAAGCGAATATTATCAGATTACTCCAACGCAAATAAAAAGGTGCTCGCAACACGGGTGGAAACGCCACAAACTAACTCGAGGGATGTATGGACGAAGCCACAATTCGGCCAGATAAAATTTAATTGTGACGCGGCTTGGCAAAAAGAGTCCGGGAAAGTGGGTATGGGTTTTGTAGCTCGTAATTGCAACGGAGAAGTGTTACTTTCAGGAGCTCGTTCAGAATTCTACGCAAACTCACCCTTAGAGGCCGAAGCTAAAGCTGTTTGGTGGGCTACTAAACAAGCTCAAAGTAGAGGCTACTCTGAAGTTGTTTTTGAGTCGGATTCATTAACTTTGGTTCATGCACTCCGTAACCAATCGATACCCCTACAAATAGCGACCATGTTTTCAGATATTTTATCTAACTCGCTTACGTTTAGTACTTGTAGCTGGTCTTTTGTAAAGAGAGAAGGGAATATGGTAGCTCATAGTATAGCGACATGGGCATTAGGATGCAGTAACGATGTTATTTTAGAAGGCGAAGTTCCAAGTTGTGCGTCTGTGTTAGTTTTGAAAGATGTATCCCCTGTTTATTGAATGAAATATTCCCTCTTACTATCAAAAAAAAAAAAGTTTGCCTGGTGTCCAATACTTATGTAATCAATAAAATAAGACTGTTCAAAAAAAATAAACATAACAACCAATAATATTTGAGATGATGCTAAAGTTTTTTGACTCGTGGCAAAAGGTCGGAAAGACGGAAATCATAGTTACTAAAAAAGAAAATGGTCATAACAGTTGCTCGAACAATATGACTTACTGGGTAACAACACAATTCTTTATCGACTACAAATTATATTTATCCATGAAAACATAATAATAAGTTCAAATATACAGTCCTGTACCTTCCAAATCCTCCATAATGGCAGGAACTGTGTGCAATTTCTATAACCTCATAACTTATATACCCTTTAACTCACGAAAGGAGTTTACCATTTATGAGATCCTGAGAAAACTTTACTTATCAAAGCAGGACTTATTGGAGTATTCCGTCCTTAATATATACACGAGAATTGACAGTGAATTTATCTAAAACTTTTGCATTATCCAAGAGGTACTTCAACATTTCTTCCTCTTCAACTTTCCCAAGCCTTTTGATCTCTATCTCTTTTATGTGTGAAGATAAGCAAGATGGCACGTTATCTGGCTTAATCAATTCGAGTTCTTCCATCATGTCATAGTCATCTACCGGTTTCTCCTAGTAATAATTTGAGAAATGTTAAGATACTGCCAAAAAGTTCCTCATCAAGAAAGTGTTAAAAGTGACTGTTATGTTTAAATATTGTGATGTAAAGCTGTGTACAAATGTAATATTGTCTTCGTCCCATGAAAACTGAAACCGTTTGACAAGGCAAGTAGTTTGACATAAGTCCATGACTAATTGTAAAACAGATCAAAATACCCTCATCAGTCAACTAATGATAATATACAACGATATCATGTGAACCTGAATACAATTCTCATGGTTGACAAGCTACATAGTTTAACATGAGCGTTCAACTGATATTCAAATGTTAGAAATGCCCTTGACGATAATAGAAAGGATAAACTCGGGGATCTACAGGAGTACTCTCGTAGGCATGTTCACTAGGCATACTTTAGTGTAAGTGTTTGATTATTTTCAAGTCTTAAAAACCTAAATATCCTCAATTTGATAATTATATAGTGGTTAATGTCTAAAATAACCTTAGTAGTGACAAATGGTGGAAAAGTTGTGGTCCTAAATCAGCACCTTATAGAAAACCATAGTTTGATATGAGTTTTAAACAATTTGTCAAACGTCAACACGGGAAAAAACAGAAGACCCTTGTGAGGTCTTGACAAGGTGATGGTTTAACGCAAGTTTTTAACTATTTAGTCAAATGTCTCATCGACTTAAGTCAATACCGTCAAGACTTATGATGACGACCATGGACATAGATAAAACTTTAGCTATAAAGTAAAGGTGGCGATTTCAACACATTTACTTACGATACTCTCATGGGTCAAATGGGTAAAATCAATAAACTTCAGTTGAAAAAGGAAATGTGAAACGGGTTTCACCCAAAATGTATTGTTACTGCAAAGTGCAAACAACACACTAGATTCTCTAAAAATAAAATAAGATGATTCCTGTAATATTATGATTATTGCAATCAATAAGCACCAACACTATTTATCTAAATGTTCTAAAATAAAGTGATTCTACGGTTCTACCCTCCAAAAAAAAGCTTTGATCCATCACCTAAGCCATGTTGCCGTGTGACACATTTACAATCTTCTGTGAGAAGGAGGCATCCCAGAATGAGTATAGTTGCAGTTTTCATGGGACGAAAGTTAGGGATCGTTTGGTTAGTTAGCCAGAATTACGAATTGACTAGTTTTGATTTAAGGGTTGAATAGGAATGAGGACCAGTTTGGGTATGGTTTTAAATTCTATTGTTAGATTTGATAGTTCGCTTTACTGAGTTTACTGGCTTCATTCGGATCAGGCTACACAAATATTGCTCCCTTTAATATCTAATCTAAGGCCTTCCAACAATCACCACCACAACAACAAAACATGTTATCCAAGTTGCTCACAACTCCACTTCACGTAAATCACAAAATTAATAAAACATATTTTCCCATATAGCAACCTCAGTTGGCTCAGTTCGTTCAAATCAGAATCCAAAAGCAATAATTTCGTTTGTCTCAACACTGGAGATTTATAGAGACCTGATTCACGGTTATCTTATTTGATTTCATTAACTTTCTGAGAAAAGTCTGTTATACTCATCATCATATGTCAAATGGTTTTATTATTAAAACACTTGTTACCGATAGTATCAATCTTCAATTTTATATGATCTTATTAAAAGATTTCATGCTCTTGTACAGCTTTGAAATGATAGGGACAAAACTCAGAAGAAAGGCAAGGTGAATTTAACAATAATCGAAAAGTGAAACAGCACACCAGCAAAGAGTCGGGTCAATGGGTATTGAACCGAAAAGGCTTTGATCAACGCCACAAAGAGATTAGGTATGTTCAGAAAGCGAGATGATCGAGGGACAATTAGCGAAGTTGCTTATATGTGAAGGACGTGTATCAGAAGATATACGGGTGCTAGGTCTCTCGATTAATTAACCAGGAGCAAAGAGGTAGGTAAACTTTTGTAATCCCAGCCCCCTACCCGAGTTTGAGAAATACCCAAAGTCAGGCTATTCATTCCCGATATCCATTTCTGCATACTAAATTGCACTCTTCAACAAATAATTCCCTAGACTCATACCTAATTAATCAACGCAACATTAATACTTTCAAAGTATATGAAAACTCACCTTTATTATCAAAGACAGAATCTTCAAGTTCGGGCAACTTTCAAGCCAGCTTAACAGTAGGATCCAACAACTGGTGTGCACATACAGTTCTAATTTTGTCAAAGAAGGCAACACAGGCAGGTTCCATTTTTGTGAAAAAATAACCTAAAAAAACATAAGTCAGAAAAAAACAATATTAACTAGCATTCTTGAGCAAAAGTGGCTTACAACTAACTCATTGCCAAGATGCAAGTCAACCACTAACCTTTGAGGTATTTGCAGAAACCGATATAAACTTGGCATTAACCAACCCATGCAAAAGCTCAATAACACGACTACATCGCGCAGGACCCACCTCATCCAAAAACTCAAGAAACTCCTCATCAAATTCTCCAACATCAATACTAACTTCACTGATTGCAGGCTTGTTTCTCACCAAATACGAAGCTAAAAACCCATCTTTAAGCCTAAGGTACTCTAAACGAGGTGCATCGATCACAACCATAGCATCACAATCATCAATATTATCAATCGATAACTCCAACTCCAAGCTTTTTAACGCCTTCCCGCCAATATTAACATAAATTTCCCCAACGCAATCATTTAAATCCCCAACAAAAGACAACTTCTCAAGACCAGACAAACAAGGAAACAAATTCGTAATCAAGTCATCACCCGATTCATAAAGCGAAACCTTAACATCAAATGTCCTAAGCCTCGGAAAACAACCCGAAAAAGCCGGCATCTTTAAACCATTCACACTATTAACTTTAAGCACTTCCAAAGACTCACTATTCTCAATCCTTAAACAACAATCATCCTCACCCACATCAACAAATATTCCCAAATCAATCTCCACAACATTCCTCAAAACAACACTTTGAATAAACCCATTAATCCTAGACATACCCTGCCCACAAGAACCATGTATATGAAGCCTAAACTTAACAATAGTTTGACTTTGATTAAAACTCAAAACCCTTTGAACAAAATCAAGAAACATAACATTTGAAGATGATGATGAACCTTTCTTTAAAGGGTTTACATAAAGTGAATCATCAAGATCAATAGATGGTAAAAAAGACCATAAATTTACCCATCTTGAAGACAAGATTGAAGTTGCAACAGCGTGTTTGGTTGGGAGGAATGATAGGATGTGAATGATGACGTCATCTGGTAGCAAGCTGATTTTGTCCATTTTTAAGACATGGGTTTTGGATGGAAAGATGTTTGGAAATGATATGAGAAACCTGGAATTTAGGGATTGATAAAAGTATTGTTGTTATTTGTGGGCAGATAGTTGACTTTGGTTTGATGCATATATATCGACAGCTTGTATTTTGGCGCCCACGCCGGCCCTATCTCACAGATAACTATGCTCTATATTTAGGGAGATTTTATCGAATAATATTAAAACACGACACTACAATGTATGTGACATGTACTAACCAATATTTGAACCCAAGAAGCTTTTCAAAAAATATGAGGACACAAGCCCATTTGATGTATATTTGATTAGACTTATAAGTACAGATCAAAATTTGAGATTTATCGATTAAACTTTAGACAAGTCAGGTAAATTTTAATTACATGTCAAAATTTAAAATTCATCGGTAAAACTTTGGACAAGTTAGGTAAATTATAATTACAAATCAGTTGGAGATTCGTCGGTTAAACTGTGGACAAGTTGGGTCAATTATAATTGCAAATCATAATTGGAGATTCATCGGTTAAACTTCGGATGAGTTAGGTAAATTTTTATTTGAGTATCGGTTTACTAGGGTGTTTTTAAATATTGCACATGTATGTAGTTGGAGGATACTCTGCGATGGAGCGGGAAGTACTCTGTTATTCAGACTTTTTGGTAAATAATGTGTTTCGTTTATATATTTTCTTTATAATAGCTTTACGGACAATTTTTGTCTTTTGTTTTAGTAGCTTGTTTGGTCTGTACAATGAGTTTTTTTAATTGTATTATTCAGTAAAAGGTGTTTTAATAATAATTTTCATTATAACCAATTAATTGATATTTGTGCTGGTGCATCAACTAATTATGCACAATGCATTAATACTTGTATTTTTTATTTTTTATTTTTTACCTTTTTAGAGTAAAATACACCATTCGTCCTTTTATCGTCCCAATATACGTGAGGAGTCGCAAACAAATACGTCCAATGTCTCTACTGTGCATTTTTTGCATTCCTTGAGGACCTTTTGACTAACGTGCGTTAGTCAATGTCTGTTAACTCGCACATGTGCATTCACAAGAGGGCATATTGGTCTTTTCATTGAGCCGGTTTTTTTCTCTTTCTCATTTAATGAACTGGATTTCACGTCCCATCCAACTTTTCCACCATTATCATAATATATCATCTCTCCCTAGTCATTCCTCATCCCCAAACTTTTCTTGGACGTTTTACCAAAAACCCTAATTCAATATTTGACCGAAAATAAATTTTCTTAGTGACAAATTAGCAAGCGGTAACCTTGGTTTTACATTATGGCAAGTTAGAGAAAACTATTATGTTGTTAACGATTTGGAAGAACAAAACTCTATTAAGAGGAAATATGGTAAGCTTTTCGATATAATCGTTTTCAAGGATACGTTCGTATTGTTGTTTAAGGTTTGCCTTTTAGGCTATATGATCTTAACAGATTTTTGTTCTTAGTTTTAACAGCTAGTAGATATGATATGTTTAGCATAAGAGTTTATCACAATGGTGTTTTCAGAAATTGGTCGAGTATAATATATGATGGAGGTAATGAGACTACTAATGATTATGTTATTATTAATGAGATGTCAATTGAAGAGATGGATGCTGGTTAGGGATTAAAGCAGGGTTCTAAAAGGCGTGCCTTAGCGCCTCTAAGGCGTGAGGCGTAGCCTCGGCGTTAGGAAACAGACAAAGGCGTCTTCTTACGGCATGGCGCGCGATGAGGCGCGCTAAGGCGCGCCTTAGCGCGAGGCATGACGCCTTATTTTGAAGCTTTTAAAGGATTTACTAGTATTTGGGCTAAAATTATCGAATTACTAATATAAGGCATTTGGGCTTGGGCTTGGTAACTTCATAAATCAATTTCAAGTTTTTAGCTTATTTATACGGTTCTACCACTCATATAATGAGTGAAGAAGGTTTTGATGACTACTTCGATGAAGAAGGTTTTATTTAAAGAAATAACGAAAAATGCAAGGATAATTTAGTTTTTTTAGTTTATTTCTTATGTATAACGCTTTTTGTAACCTTGATGTATTATATATACACATATGTATAAAATATGATATAAATCTATAAAAAAAAAATTATGCCGCCTTGATTCACGCCTTAGAAAACATTGTAGCTTCGCTATGGCTTGGCTTCGCCGCCACACCACGCCTCACGTTATTTATAACCTTGGATTAAGTGACGATCTTACTTTTGTAATAGACTAGTATATTGTGACAACCGCCAAACTCAAGTTAGCAATTGTTAATTTAGTTAATTTCATTTTTCTTTTAATTAATATAATCTTATATATAGTTATTGGGAATAAATATGTATTTGATACAATATTTTATAGAAAGTGAATTCACCGCATTACTTTTAATATATAGATATCCGTATTATATACTAAAGTGTTTGTTTCAAATAAAGACTATAATTATTTAACTATTTATTATTATTATTTTTTTCATATGCATATATTAAATATATTAAATTGAACAAAAACTTCTATAGTTAGTTATAAGTTGATCTAAAAATTATTTGAAACAAACTTATAATAATATAATATGGATATATATTATAAATAGTGTGATAAAAGTATTTTAGAAATAGATGGTAGATATATATTCTATATATTCTAAATAATTAATTTAAATACTATATTAATTTTTTTTTAAATAGAATTGATTTAGATGCCTAAATGTATACTTAATTTTGTGGCTAAAATTGTGTGGCATTACTTATCGATTTCTGAAGCCGTGGGTCCCTCATTTGCAACAAACAGATTGCTTCCACCTAGTTTTAGGCACAAAATTAAACATATATTTAGGAATCTCAATCATTTATTAAAAAAAAATAAATTAAAAAAATATGTTTACCTAGCCAAAGTTTTATTATACATTATTTATTACAAAAGACTTTACTAAATTATACTATATATATAAATCCCAGGCGCTACAAGCCAAAAACAAATGAACAGTGTGTCATTACGGAAAACGAATGAAATAAATTGTGGCTGTCAATTGCTGCTGGTACTTGATAGTACTAAATAAAGTGGATAATGGACCATGTGTGCATTTGGTATTGGATACAAAGGAGGACACCTGTCCCATTTGTTGACCGTTTCCCGTTCAGAGCACTGTAGCTGCAACTGTGTGGCTCCGTAATATGGGTGTAATTACCCCGTTTTTTTTTCGACCCGGTTTTCCTGTACAAATACTTGCCCACAGATTTACCTAAGGTTATCAAAAAACCACCAACACTTACCCCACCCTTTCTCTTACATATTCAGGTTTAGATCTTGCCAAAAAAAACACAAAGAAACAAAATTTACAGAATCTTTCGGTTTACACAGGTTTTGTACATATTACATTAGTCTTTCTTGCATGCTATTTTTTTTACTTCAATTTCTCTTCATGCAGGCTTTCAAGGTTGCAAAGATTCCATCTACACTAGCTCCTTTTCCAGGTACCTGAAGTTGTAGGAAACCTGTTTCATTCTTTGTTATTCTCTAGCTGTGTTTATTGTTTTTTTAAAATACTTAATAATCTTTACTAATAGTTTTAACATGCATATAAAAAAAACCTTATGCTTTTGAACCTTAATAGCTATCAACATTTATTGCATCTATCATTGTTTGTATTAAATTCTGTTTTGCAAAGTTGGTGCTACTATAAATTTTGTCTTTTATGGCCTATGACATGGATACCTGTACTGATAAATCATAATCACATAACCAAACTCCAAATTATTACTCTTACCTTAGTAGTCGACATGCGGCAAATGCAACATACTTTAGTCATCACCTGTAGATGACCAACAAAAACATATGGAAAGTGAATTGCACAATAAACAGCCAATAACCATTCAACCAAAAGAAAATGACATTAAAGGGTGTACATCTACGACTATTCAAAAAGTGTCATCCAATGAATTGGAAAGAGGCCCACTCCCTTTACACCATCAAACGAATTTTTACCAATGTCACACACCAGATTTTGGTAAAAAAGTATACAACACCACTTACAACAGCGAAGCATCTACAATCAGTGGAGTTAATGGATTTTCATTTCAGAATAACAAAAGACATAAACATAAGTTCAACCATTATTTATATACATTCATTCCACGTTTCTTTATACTAACTACTTCTAACATTTATACAGGTCTGCCACATAATAATAATAACTATAATGAATACACCTACTTCTCTGCTCAACCTCTTATCATACGATCAAGGTTCCGCTCATACACAACAATTTGATTCTCTTTCAACACCTTACGACAATTGGAAAGACACTGACAGACAAGGTAACGTTTCTAAAAAGGCCATATGTGAGAAAACTATTTTCCTATAACCGTAATGTTAGGTGACGTACTAATGTCCATTACTTTTTTTTTTCTACAGGTTTCTTTATACACAAAGGCAAAACCGTCTGTTCAAAATGTTTAAATGCTGAAAACAGCAGCATCCTTTCGTGGGAAAACACAACTACATGCCCACGGTGTTTAAATACTGATCATGTCACCACCAGTTTGAATAAACCTAAAAGAGGACGAAAAAGACAGATGCCCAACCACAACCAAGATGCTTATGCCAAAGGTATTTATAAACAAAACAAAAAACAGATAAAATAAAATAAAAAGAAAAAAAAAAGAAAAAGAGGAAAAAAACAGAGGATTACCAGTTTACGATATACAATGTATACTCAAACAGTTTTTCTTCCCTGCTGCAGCCTTCGTTGATGTAAAAGGTAAAACAATAGCTTCTCAGCATGAAAATCAGCACCATCAACCAGTTTACTATATACCTGAAAACTGTTCAAGTTCAATACACATTGAAGGTGACCACTAACAACGTTCATTCTATTTACTGTCACAATAATGCATAACCGTATTACCTTAATTTAATCTAAAAAAAATGTATACACACTTTCTTTCAGGTACATCTGTGACATGCCAAAAGGAAGTAAACAGATGCCCACCGCAATCTGAAAACACGCCAATTAATCAAATTCAAAAGACTGCACGACGTAGTCGACAAAGGAGACAACTTGGAGAAACATCATCAGCTAACAATCACCGAACCAGTGAAGGTATTAAAAAAAATAATGTTGTTCACAATAAAAAAACAACAATATCATATTTAAATTTCATGAATACATATTGATAACTTTTTCTTTGCATAAAATTACAGGTGTATCAGATTTATACATTGACTTAGGTGATTGTGAATGTGTTTGCGAATATTGTGGTGCAACTTTATGGTATGGAGAAAGATTGAAAAGTCATAGTCAGCGTGGTAGAGTAAGATATGGTAAATGTTGTGCGGGAGGGCAGGTGTACCTTAGAAATGAAACTGATCCCCCACCATATTTGAAAGAGCTTTTCAGAGACAAGCATTTCTTGGACAACGTCCATGCATATAACCAAATGTTCAGTATGGTATCATTTGGTGCACAGGTCGACGACTCAATCAACAATAGAAGAGCTCCATATGTGTTCAAGATATCTGGAGAAATACACCATTGGATAGGGACGCTTTGTCCTACCAATGATGATGATCCTAGGTTTATGCAGCTGTATGTATACGATACAAAGAATGAAGTTAACAACAGGATGGAGCCTTTTGGTGGTAAAGAAAAAAGTAATTTGAAAGTCGAAATTGTCGAAGGTCTTATACAAACACTAGATGAAAACAATGAGTTGGTGCAAGTTTTTAGAACAGCAAGAGATAAATGCAATGAAGGAAATGTACCTGAATTCAAGGTCCAGCTTTACAATGTTGTGGCGACTAGAGAATATCAGCTCCCTTCTTCCGGTACCTTAGGAGCAATCGTATTTGAACCAGATGCAAATAGTCAAACAGATTTTGATATGATTATAGAGTACAAAGACAAACAACCAAAAAGAATCAACAAACTTCATAGTTCATATATGTCTGTCCAATTTCCGTTACTCTTTGTATATGGCCAACCCGGTTACAATACAAATTTGACACTCACAGGTGTAAACGCAAACAGGAAGCGCACAAAGGTGACTATGAATATGTATTACAAGTACCAGCTGCATGAACGTGTTAACCAGTTTGGTCATCTCTTTAGAGGTGGAAGGTTGTTTCAACAATATGTGGTTGTTGTGTATTGTACCCTTGAACAAGAGAGGCTGGATTTTGTAAGATCAAAACAGAATAAGTTAAGAAGCGACTGCCTTTTAGGTATTTGTGACGCAATGTCAAGAGGGGATCATTTCGGAAATGATATAGGTCTAAGAATCATCCTTCCTTCAAGATTCACTGGCGGTCCAAGATATATGTACAGCCATTACCTGGATGCTCTTGCCATATGTCGAGTACTTGGTAACCCACAATTTTTTATTACATTCACATGTAATGTCAATTGGCCAGAGATAAAGCGACGAATGGCAGATTATCCATGGCTATCACCATCAGACAGAGCTGATGTCATATGCCGTTTTTTGAGCAGAAGGTTGAATATTTTTTAAAAGTACTCAAAGAACAAGATTTATTTGGCCAGTGTACCGGAGGTATGCACTTATTTAATATGGCTCCTTTCTAAAAAAATACTTAAACAATCGTAATTTAAAAATTGTCATCATATTTACAACTTTTTTAATGTGCAGTTCTGTACACAATTGAATTCCAAAAGCGTGGTCTACCACACTGTCACACACTTTTATGGGTGGATGCTAATGACAGAATAAAAGGGCCAGAAGAAGTAGACAACTTCATTTGCGCGGAATTACCTGACACAACAACTGATCCAGATGGATACAGAGTTGTTGCCGATATGATGATGCATGGTCCCTGTGGAAATGCTAACCCGAAAGCTGCATGCATGCAGGAAGGTGTTTGCAGCAAAAACTATCCTAAAAAATGCAATGACAATACTTATTTTGACGAAAATGGTCACATACACTATCGAAGAAGAAGGAATGGTGCTTATGTACCAAAGGGTGAATTCAAATTAGATAACACATACGTGGTACCATATAACCGATTACTTTGTCTAATGTTCCATGCCCACATTAGCGTTGAATATTGTGGGTGGAGCATGCTGATAAAGTATCTGTTCAAATATATTTCTAAAGGAACAGACAGAATTGCAGCACGTATTGTAACACCGATTGGTGATCCAGGATCATCTTCATCTGCTCCTAAGGTACACGTTGATGAAATAAAAAACTTCATTGATGGTCGTTTCCTCTGTCCACACGAAGCATGCTGGCGAATACTCGATTTCCCCATACATCATAGAGAACCGCCAGTCCAGATACTTGCTGTTCATCTTCAAGACATGCAGCAGATCACTTTTGGAGATTCAGAACCATTGGCCCATATTTTGTCAGACGATGGTAGGAAGCTGACAACACTTACCGAATGGTTTACATACAATAGGCTTTTCGAAGATGGGCGCAACTTGACATATTTAGACTTCCCTACTAAATATGCTTGGTATGAAGATGAAAAGGTATGGAAACGACGAACAATTAGAACGAAATATTCAGTTGGCAGATTGGTATACATGCACCCAGCTGCAGGAGAGCTCTTCTATTTTCGCATGTTGCTGGCTCACCAAAAAGGTTGTAGATCGTTTATTGAAGTGAGGACAATCAACAATATCGTGTTCCCTACATATCGTGCAGCATGTCAAGCTATGAGGCTGCTTGATGATGACAGGGAATGGGATATCGCGATGGAAGAAGCATCGATATCTGCATCAGCAAAAGAGTTACGTGCTCTCTTCGCACACATTGTCATGCACTGTGAGGTTGCAGATCCTCTTAGGCTTTGGGAAAAGGCATTGGCAGTGCATGAAAGATGATATTCCAGCAAAAGCATCAACGACGAGTGGTGTTAGGAACCTTCATTTAAATGATCCAGAAATCAAGAATTGTGTTCTCTTTGAAATAGAGCTCATAATGAATGGTTGTTCCAGGTCAGTTAAAGAATTCGGATTTTCGATGCCTCCACAGTATTTACTTGATCAGTTGGAAAATAGGCTGTTGATGGAAGAAAAGAACTATAATCGTGAGGAATTAAAGGAAATGGTCACAAGATCGGTGGTCAAGCTCAATGAGGAACAGCGAAAGATTTATGATCTAATTGTTCAGGCATGCAATAAGAAAGAACAGGAACTAATTTTCGTGTATGGTCATGGAGGAACGGGTAAAACTTTCCTTTGGAAAGCAATTATCAATACTCTTAGATCAGAAGGAAAGATCGTGCTCGCCGTTGCATCATCAGGTATCGCCTCTTTGTTGCTGCCATCCTGACGTACAACACATTCAAGGTTTAAAATACCATTAGAGTTAACTGATGAGTCAATGTGTCAAATAAAAAAAATACGATCCTTTCAGATCTGCTTAATCAAACAGATTTGATTGTCTGGGATGAGGCACCGATGAATGATCGTCGATGTTTCGAAGCACTAGATAGAACTCTTAAAGATCTCCTCAATAATCCAGACCAATTTTTCGGTGGAAAGCTGATGAGTGCTCAAACACTCATCATTTTTGGTCTAATATAAACTGCAAAACATACAAAAACACTCAATAATGCATCAAAATAAGTGAAAATATTCCAGGATTGTGTTTTATGTGTTTTAGATGCAAAACGTTTAAAAACGTGTGAAAAACGTACAAAGTTTGCAATTTTGGCAGTTTCAGTCCCCCAACTATCTAATTTTGACAAAACTAGTCCCTGAGCATTTATTTTGTAAGAAAAGTCAACCCAA
>LBNU01024799.1:16218-50733 GCA_014162995.1 Artemisia annua | reverse complement strand
TACCTCTTCAAGTGTTGAAGAGGATGGTATTAACTTAATTGTTCATTATTTGCAACCTATTATGGCTTGATTCGTATACGAGCTCTATGTGTAAGTTCTTGGGGTAGATAGTTTGCTCGGTGCCTTAATTGAGGTATTCAGAGGCTGAACTCTTGAGGTGTTACTATTGGTGTCCCCTCTCTTCATAGGGTATGGTTTTACTAAAATAACTATCCGAGTTGAGTATGAATGGAGCCTCCCATGGTACACCCTGAATGCAAGATTTTTGCCATATCCATGATCATTGCCCTATAAAGTGATCATCATGATCGTTGTACTACTTCAAATGTTGCTAAGCTTCTACTGTGCTGCCAATGATTGGTTCCAAAAGGTGATCATAAGAAGACAAAGGTAAAGCCGAGTCTGCTAAAGGTAGTCATTTTGCTAGTACTTCAATCAAACAGAATTTCAGGTATGAGCCGAAGAAGACTACTAGCGAACCAAAGAAGGGAGCTAATACTCGGCCTAACGTGCATACAACGTCGTCTAAGTTGAAGTCTACTGGTTCTACTTCTAAGGAAGGTATTGTTACTACATCTAATTATTATGCTGCATTGGTTAACGATGATGAGGAAGATGGAGAACAGGTCACACATGTGAATGAAGATTTGGCTAATCCAAATACAGGTGGAAGTTCATCTTTCACGATAGCTGCTGGTTAGCTTGTTTGTGTTATTTCTTGAGTTGTAAGTGCTTATGGCATCTCATAAGCACTAGTTATTTTCAAGCTTCTTAGCTGTCTACCTTGTTATGTAAGCTTTATCGCCTATGTAACGGGCTAAGATATGGGTTTTCACCCATATCCTTTGTACTTAAACGTTTTTGGTTTAATATATTTACCAGGGTGCAGGATTACTCCCCTTTACCCAAATTATATTAAATGAGACTTAAGTATAAATATTTCACTTGCATTTATCATGTGTGTTTCATTCAATTGCAAACAAATAGTGAATCTCCAAATCATAGAAGCTTTACTACTCAACATAGATCTACTTTTGGCTTAAGTAACTGGAGCAAGGTGTGTATCTTCTTATAAATGGGATGATATGTTGCTGCTTTGATAGCCGCAATATTTGTATGAGGCACACGATCAGTAATGCAAGCAAGGTATCGATTGATCTTCTATCAATGTGAGGATTTGTTGAAAGTTTGATTGCGACAATATTTGCAGAAGACATACATACAATTGACACATTGTTACAAATTTGTAACTTTGATTTTCCTATTAATATGATGACATGTTGTAAGTTGGATAAGTGTTATTGCTCTTCAGTTACAATGTTTCCTGAAGGATATTGAAACTAGGAGTTCATGTCTTTGTTACATACAATGTTATCCTACATAACTCACTGATCAACACCCAGTTATCGTGAACAATATTGAAACTTCATCAAACGTGTACAAATCCTAATCCCGATAAGCCAAACAAACTATCTAAATAGAGCAAATTCTTAAAATAGACCGGTCTCCCAAAGTGTATACCCTTTCTAGACAAAAAAAACTTGACTTCTCAAAATGCCCCATGAGACCCGGGAGACTTTTCATGTAGCTTTAAAATTTGGCAAGTGTCCTTCTTTTGTAAGAAATAAAGTGCATAAAGTGCATAAAGTGCATAAAGTGTCTTACATTTCTTACAAAAACAAGTCTCCCAAAGTACAAAAGAGGGACACTTGGCAAGTTTTAAAGCTACATGAAAAGTCTCCCGGGTCTCCTGGGGCATTTTGAGAAGTCAAGTTTTTTTGGTCTAAAAAGGGTATACACTTTGGGAGACCGGTCTATTTTAAGAATTTGCTCATCTAAATAATATATTCACTCACTTGATAAACACACTTATGTTACCAAAAAATAATCTGTATTGTTTGGTTAAATATATTTTCAATTAATATACAACAAGGTCCTCTAATCTACAAAGAAGAGTATAGTTGGATGAAAATTAAGTTTATAAGTTACACTTTTTATGATTGTCATAACACGTTGCAATTATGTCAACCAAATTTTTGTAAAAAAACACATGACCAGATTTTATTTGATGGTAAAGAACACTTTTAGTTGTATTGTCAACACATAACAGATTCTACTACATTTTAATGTATGAGTAACTAACTTTATTATTTGAGAGAGACATCACGTACATTGTAAAATGGATGAAAATTAAGTTTATAAGTTTTGATACTTTTTATATGACACGTCGCAACTAGAATGTCAACAAAGTTGTGTAAAAGAACACATGACCATATTTTTATTTGATGGTAAAGAACACTTTTAGTTGTAATGTCGACCCATAACAGATCCTAATACATTTTAGTGTACGAATAACTAACATTATTATTTGAGAGAAACATCACGTACATTGTAAAATGAATAACAATATGTTAACTTTCTATTTTGTCTAACTTTTTAACACTAAAAATCAAGCCTAAACTACAATATAAAATACTGTATGTGATTTTACAAGGAAATGTTGGTTGTCTAAAAGAATCTGAGCCTAATTTTTTAAAGACTTGAGAAAATATTGCGAACTTCTTAAAAGTGGGTATATTGTATAAGCAATATAGTTGGAGCATACGAGGTGTGGTTGTGGGAAATGTGAAGATGGTAAGTGGGTTTGACGGAAATGGCAGGGTGCCACGGTGGATGATGCCATATGGTAATTGCTCAACTACTGACTTGTGTGTATTTCATGAATGCGAGCTGAGAACATCGAGTGGTGGATAGGGTGATGAGGCCGCATCATGCTCGTTTAACTAGCTGACCATACCCAAACAAGTTAAGATTTACCAAAGCTTTCTTTGTTTAATGAGCTTAGATTTGGACTTGGCTTGATAACCAAGCCAAGTTTGTCAATATGAATTTTGAATGATGAGTAGCTTGATCTATAAATCTAAGAATCCATAACAAGTCGAGCTGAAGTTAATTAAGCTGAGGATCGTATTGGCGCGTATACGTCCCTACACGTGCTAATGTTGCGAGTTTAAGGCTCTATGACGAATTAGAGGCCGAGGGCCCTATATTGTGTAATGTGTATAACAATGCAAAGCCCACACTAAACAAATTTGTTAGAATTTAAATACCATGACAATCATATATGTATTCTAATATCAAGTAGTCACATATGCGGAAGCGTAGGATCAAGTATAACATATAAAGGTTAACTAAAACATAAAGAAAACGTACCGTATGCAATCTTGATTCTTGAACAATTGAAGAATCCTAATTAGGGTTTATATTAGATCAATGAATAATCCCTTACCGTTTTGTTATTCGATCTCTTGATAACAACTATAATGAGTTGTTACCTCGTTCTTGTACACACGAATTAAACCATATTAAGGTTATGCAAGTAACAACACAAGAAAACAATTTTTGATGAACAAAAATTCGATCCTATGAATCCTAAGGGTTATACGATCGGTTTTGAGCAAAGGGAAGAGAAGAAAACACTTAGGGATAATTGTGTGCACAAAAGATTAGCCAAATAATGACCCTATGTGTTTATATTTAATTATTTATAGTGTAAGCAATCTTAGGGAACAAGTTAGGGTTTGGGTTGCCCCATACCCTTGGTGGACGTTTTTAGGACCCAAAGAAGGGTTCTAGACCCTTCTTGACTTTCCAAATTACTTACACACATCTTTTCCTTATTTGCATCTAACGGTCGTTAGTCATTTAACGGTAAATACTAACGGTCGTTAAATACTTGTGTCTAATAGTAAATATATAAATACATTTATTATTTTTCCTTAATACTCATTCGTAACGTGTGCAATCCCGAGGTCTCGGGTTCGATACTAGACATACACGTATTAATATTTATCCACAAATCCAACAGCTCCCACTTGGATATCTATTAATAGTGTAATGACATTGGTTGGCGTCTTGCAATACTCCAATGCCCCTAGTTCAACTCGAGCTAGGTTTCCTGGAAAACCTTTAATGATTCATCATTATTATTATCCTTTTGTTACTAATACCACGTTAATAAAGATATGGATCTCAGTCATTCTTTAGTTAACAATTCTGTTTCTCGTTGTATATGATTGAGCAAGGTTACCAAAACATCTGAACGTATTCCAGATAGACTTTGGGCGTGCGCACGCAAACATCTTGTCAACCCTACGAGGGGCCCAGCAATATTAAACTTCAAAACAAATTTGAAGGAACAAATTCTTTCTTGACTACAAGACTAACCCATGGACTTTGCAACACTTCTGAAAACAACCCTTATAACTACCAGTTACGGATAGCGGTAGATTGCTTCACAGAAATGCACTACATCCATGACACTTATCTGGTATCTCAAGTCTGAGGATAACTAAATTTATGATTTACTTACTGACAAGATCCATAAAGTAAAATCATGTAGTTGGGATAAGTCCTATATTCAATTCATTGAATATCATGTGAAATTGGTATGACAACACATCAATATACTTTCAAGTATATTCTAACCAATACTCAGATTTGTCTTAGTTTAATGATATTCCCATATCATTAATTGACAACGGACAATTTAGAATAACATAAGTTATTCATGTATTTAAACATGCAAATATAGGATACAATTTATTATTAATGAAAACCAACGTACTAAGTACTTTGATTCATTATAATTAATAAATTGCTTAATATCCTTTATCCAAATACTAAATAGATCAATGCATGATAATTCTAGTTAATGAATTTTGTCTCAAGTAATAACTTGTTAATGATTATGCCTCAAGTAATGACAATCATACTTGTTGACAAGGCATTATTCAACTAACTTTGATCTATTATAATTTTGAGAATACTAATTTCAAGAATTCAATTATTGAAGTTCTTGTAAGTGAGCATCCAACTATTTTGATATAGTCACACAATATTTCATAAATGGTGTGATATCCTTAACCTCCAATTTATGACAATCAAACTTTCAAACATTTCAAAGTTTATAGCATTCTAATTCTTTAATGTATAATGCAACTATGCTCTTAGTTGAGCACAACTAGTTCACATGGCCATTAACAAGGATAAAATCCTACCATGACTAGTATTGAGTGTCATCTCAATTAAACTAGCATCATTGTATTAAAACTACAATATGCTCTTTAAAATCCCGTAAACTTAATATCCATTGTGTAATTTTGATGCCTTCCAATCTTTCAAGATTTACTGTCGGCTATAACAATTACGCAACAATTTGCCATATTGTTTATACTTAGAATTTAGGATCAATTCCAGGTTCAGGATCGTTATTCTAAGACCAAACATATTCCATTAGAATATTCATTACACTAGTTATATAATAACTTTTAATTGGATATCAAATATTGTCAAATCATATAAGCATGATATAACAATAATATGATACACATGAAAAATCCTTCAGTCAGACTTAGATTTCATTCATGTTCTATCTTTACAAATATATATATCAATTTAGTCTTTCAAAATGATATATCATATTCTATTAGATTTATTTACCGCACATGTTTATCAAATAATAAACTTTAGTTCCAAGGTTATATGTTTTATTTTCTAAATCTCTAAAGTAAAATTTCATTCCAAACTAAGACTTAACATTTTACTTACATGGAATGTTACTTCTTATATGTTATACAACATATATGATTTAGTAAATCAAACATAATACTCCCACTAGCTTTCAGGAATACTTAGAAATTATCTTATTTCAATTATAAATCAAAACATGGATTTAATAATTAAACATAAGAGTAATCTCTTAGATGCATGCATTTATCCATTCATGGATTATTGCACTTTGTACACTTCCAAAGATTTACTATGAATTCATAAACTCCTTTTGATTACTTATCATCCTCGCTCAAGTAATCATTCAAGAAAGAGTTTTTTTGATATTCCTTGTCAAATTTCATATTCATATAAATATGACAATTACCATCTTTGTATCTCTAATGTTCTTAGGAAAGAGTATTCAATCATAGTTAATTGCTTAAATATGATTAATAATCTTGTCATAAGATATGCATTAAGATATGTGTACAATATTGTCTATCAAAGATTTAGACCACTAGGGTTACATTATCTTTGAATAAACTCATCATCATTCTCTAACTATTAAGAATTAAGATAAACCAAATTTTTAAAATTTGATTATCTTCATGAACAGCATCTATATCATCCATAGTATGAGTAGTTTACCCAATTCATTATTTGGTAATACTTCATCATATAATCCTCAGCATATTAATCAAATATTTGAGATATCCAAGTGGATCTATGAATGATAATTCAATCATCTTGAGGTTTATCATTTACATGTTAAGCCTCATCATGATTTTTACTAGTGTGTTTAGAAGATTATGTATTTTGTAATAAACTCCCACTTGCCTTTAGTAATATATAGACCATCTATAAATACTTAGCAATTAGAGCAACAATCCAATTTTTCTCTTTTAGGACATTACAAATACACATTGACAGTTCCTGACATGCTTTGTTAATAACTTTCACATAAGTATCTTAACAAATTCTGAACTTCAATTTTAAGACTTAATGTGATTCATCACATTTCATAATTCAACAATGTCTTATTAATCTTCTAGGAGTCTCATTGAGTATATTCAATCCATACTCAATTTCTAACCTTGATAACTTTTGAAAGAAAAGAAGTTATAGTTATCTTTAATCAAACAATACCAATAGAGTTTGATTCTCCTAACTGAACACACCATAAACTTGTGGTATTTCATTAGAACTCATATTGTCAGACAATCTATCAATATGAAAGATAAACTTATATCTTTTAGCTTGTCTATTTACCAACTAAATCAACTTAATAGTAAAATAGAATTTCCAAGCCTCTTGCGTGCATTATAACCCAAATACTTATTAACCAATTCACTTCATGTTCATGTCTTAGAAAGAAGACATAAACTGTTATAATCCCACTACACGTTATTAATCATTGATCAATTCAATGACTTCTTGTATATGTATTAATTAAAAAACATAACAAGTTAACATCTTACTTTATTATAAGTCTTGTAATACTTAAAAGACTTCATGTTTATAACTATAGAATACAATATAAACATGTATAATTAAAGTAATCATGAACACCATCATTTGGTTTCAATAATATTTTCAAGTTAACTCACTACTTCATTTATTTATGTCATTCTAAGAATACATAATTATTGAAGTAGTATTATATTACTTCATGCATTTATGTCATTCCAATAATACATAAATATTTGAAGTTGTCTTGTTATCATATTGACACATGTTCTAATAGATGTCTAATTTAGAAACAGTAAATTATCCATGTAGGTCTCACGCATACATGGAAATTCACCTTGTTGTTGGAATTTAGTCTGCGTCTCACGTTTACTAAATTTCAACACCAAGTGTTTCTTAGATTAGATGTATTAATCATATTAGAACTATAGTCTCTTACTTTGCAGTTAAGAGAATCCTTTAAATCATATTACTATGTGTTGTACCTTGCACACAATCAAGATTTCTCCCACTTGTGCATGGAACAACACCATATACCATATAAACAACACGCATGCGTTTGTTAAAATGAACAATATGATTGTGTCAATAATATTAACATAACTAGTAGATATAGAGTCACTCAATCAATCAAGGAAACGCACATGACTATCCTTGAAAATATTAGTGTCTATATTTTTGGAAAGTAATTATCTTGAGATATACACAAGATAATCTGAGTTACAATCAAGACAATAAGTCTTGCAACTCCCACTGAATTAGAGAACATTACAATAATCCCTTATTCAGTAATAGGCACACAATACTCCCACTGAATTTGACAACATTATAAATGTTTCATTATCAGTGAAAGGAAATAGTGTGCTATTTACTTTCCTACATCTTTTAAGAAAAACCCATTCAAACAATTATATAGGTTATAAAAGAATGTATACTACTATGTAAATGTGATTCATCACATTCCAAACTATTAACTTGAAAAAACTGAGCATGCAATTTCTTCCTGTATAGATCTACCATTCCAACAATTGTATGTAGTATCATCAAATGGTCAAAGCAAAACAATTAGATAAAATAATCTAATTTGTCTTTTACCATTTTGCAGTAATCAGTCTAGCTTCTAATTTAATAACTCATACAGTGCAAATACTCTTACTATTAAAGTTTGCTATGAGTTATGTATTTAGAATTTAGACAATTCTAATCATCCTACTATATCTTTCTCATTCATGAAAAAGAATAGGATTAAGTCTCACAATTCTCTTATGGAAAGAAGACTATGTTTACGGTTCATCGTTGCATTAATACATTAAAAGAATTTGCAAAATTCAATTTTAGTATTATCGATAATTAATATTTTCAAGAAAACAGAATACCCATGGATATATTCATATAACCAACATAGTTTCTTGAAAATCTAGGATCCAACTTTTCATAAGTTTCATTACATCAGTTGATCTGCTAGTAATGAAAGTACAAAAGATGGTAATCTGTCGAACAATAATTGGCAAACAATTTTCCAATTCCTAGATCATTATGGGATTTACATCAAATTGATTCATCAATTTGCAATGTAAGCATGTTTCATCCCATCTCATGCCGTAAGTTCTAGGTCTCACGCATCAACTTACTTAAGTCGTCTAACTTAGAAACTGCAAATTCTCCATGTGTGGTCTCACGCACACTCGGAAATTTGCCTTGTCATTAATCTTTGGCCTAGGTCTCACGCATACCAAAGAATTAATTCCAAGTGTTCCTTATAGTTAGATGGCATGTAACTTAAATTTTATAGGGTATTAAATTTTGATGTGACAATCAAAACATGTATAAAGATGCATGCACTCATCTTTATGACATAAGTTTTCAAAACAATTTTTAATTACCAATTAGCAAGATAAAATTAAAATCTTTTGTTTGAGGTATTGGGTTCACCAATTAAAGAAGAACCTACAATTATCATCCACCAAGTGGAATTGAGGTAAATCACCCTTAAGATGATATTGTACATATAATGGAGATGTAGGTAAGATGTCTTTAACGAACTCATAAGTGTATGGAAACTAAAGGTAGACACTAGGCTCTTTCCAAACGTTGTTTCCATCACTATGAATTTGTCTAAAGAGAACTTACTTTCAAAACCATATGTACAAAAACATCAATCAAGCAAAAGTTTATAACTTTCATCTTAAAACTTATTAAAAACTTTTACAATACAAATCTCGTCGCGAGGATGCATTTAACGCATTATGGCATGTAAGGCCAACCCCTAAGTATGACACATAAGATTTCGTAGTGTAAAGTTCTTAATAACAATTATGTTTCACCATTATCAGTCTAATTAATTTTCTTTTCATAAAATTACCCTTTCTATTGCTTACAATCATGTCAAACACATAACAATAAAAACAAGTAATTATATAAGAAAACAAATAAACAACTAATAATCAAACAATTATAAAGGTGAAACAATTAGCCACATGCATACTTAATTAGATAAACCCTAATTAAATCAATTCTAGGTTTTCATAATGTGTATAATTAACTAAAGCTTTCACTTTGCACAAGTGAGCCACGTCCATCGAATAACCGATTGCGTAATCTAGAATTAATTAATACACCACATAACACATAAATTGATTTTAATTATACTTGGGGTCTTCCCCAATTTTAGATCTATCTATTAATTACATGTGTAAAACAAGTTACTAACAATTAAAACAAATAACCAATCCATGACTAACATGCATGTTTCGTCATGGATTCATGCATAACAATTACCAATTAGTTCACATAAACACGTTACAAACCTAGGGTGTCTAATCCAATT
Organism: Artemisia annua; assembly: GCA_014162995.1. Lineage (NCBI taxonomy): Eukaryota > Viridiplantae > Streptophyta > Magnoliopsida > Asterales > Asteraceae > Artemisia > Artemisia annua. The sequence goes on along the minus strand of LBNU01024799.1, from coordinate 40,886 downwards.
AATTAAAAAAGTTAAACCACAAACCCTAATTAGGGTTTATGGAATTTGATCCCCCAATTTAGGGTTAGGGTTTCAAAATTTTTTTCAAACCCTAGATCCAAATTACCAACATGTATATCTAAAACAATTAAAGATACGTTTTTTATGGTTTTAGTAATCAATTACATGTTATACATGGCTCGTGATGCCACTGTTAGAATTTAAATACTATGACAATCATATATGTATTCTAATATCAAGTAGTCACATATGCGGAAGCGTAGGATCAAGTATAACATATAAAGGTTAACTAAAACATAAAGAAAACGTACCGTATGCAATCTTGATTCTTGAACAATTGAAGAACCCTAATTAGGGTTTATATTAGATCAATGAATAACCCCTTACTGTTTTGTTATTCGATCTCTTGATAACAACTATAATGAGTTGTTACCTCGTTCTTGTACACACGAATTAAACCATATTAAGGTTATGCAAGTAACAACACAAGAAAACAATTTTTGATGAACAAAAATTCGATCCGATGAACCCTAAGGGTGCGTTTGGTAGAGAGAAAAGAAATGAGAGAAATGGAATTTGATCAAATTCTCTTGTTTGGTAGAGAGAATTAAAAAAAGTGGAGAATTGAGGAGAAATTAGTGGAGAGTTTGAGAGAATTGGGTAGTGTAATTTGGTTACTCTCATTTTCATAATTTTAGTGGAGAATTTGGAGAATTGAGGGTTTTTTTTTTATTTTATTTTTTTAACAAAATAAATAGGTTTTTTAAAAATATTTATCTTTTAAAAATAATTTTTTTAATAAAAAACAATTAATTTTTTTTTTGAAAATATATATTTTTTTAGAATTGTTATTTAGAAAAAATAATTTTTTTAAATAATTTTTATAGAAAATAAATTTAAAAAAAATAAATTAATTTTTTTTAAATAAATTTTAAAAAAAATAAGTTTTTTTTTAAAAATAAATTAAAAAAATAAATTAAAAAAATATTTTTTTTAATATATTTTTTTAGAATTGTTATTTAGAAAAAAAAATAAAAATTTTTAAATAATTTTTATAAAAAAATAAATTGAAATTTTTTTAAATAAATTTTTTAAAAATTAAGTTTTTTAAAAAAATAATATTTTAAAAAAAAATAAATTAAAAAAAATATAATTTATAAAAAATATTTTTTTTAAATATAGTTTTGTTAGAATTGTTATTTAGAAAAAAATAATTTTTTTTAAAAAAATCAACAAATAATTTTTTTTTCATTTATCGGATCAAGTCTCTGTTGTTACCAAACATTAGAATTGAACAAAATTCTCTACTGATTTCTATTCTCTGAATTTATATTCTCTGCTTCATTTCTATTCTCTTAAATTCTCTCTACCAAACGTGCCCTAAGGGTTATACGATCGGTTTTGAGCAAAGGGAAGAGAAGAAAACACTTAGGGATAATTGTGTGCACAAAAGATTAGCCAAACAATGACCCTATGTGTTTATATTTATAGTGTAAGCAATCTTAGGGAACAAGTTAGGGTTTGGGTTGCCACATACCCTTGGTGGACGTTTTTAGGACCCAAAGAAGGGTTCTAGACCCTTCTTGACTTTCCAAATTACTTACACACATCTTTTCCTTATTTGCGTCTAACGGTCGTTAGTCATTTAACGGTAAATACTAACGGTCGTTAAATACTTGTGTCTAATAGTAAATATATAAATACATTTATTATTTTTCCTTAATACTCATTCGTAACGTGTGCAATCCCGAGGTCTCGAGTTCGATACTAGACATACACGTATTAATATTTATCCACAAATCTAACAAAATTATGAAAGATGTATACGGGTGCTTAACTCATGTTAGGTCATAGGTGTCCTTCTTTAGGTCTTGAACAATACGTATAAAAACTTAATTTTAATATCGTAGCTTTCTTTTTCTATGTTTATAACTATACAATAAAGTATAAACATGTATAACTAAAGTAATCATGAACACCATCATTTGGTTTCAATCATATTTTCAAGTTAACTCACTACTCCCATTTATTTATGTCATTCTAAGAATACATAATTATTGAAGCAGTATTATATCACTTCATGTATTTATGTCATTCCAATAATCCATAAATATTGAAGTTGTCTTGTTACCATATTGACACATGTTCTAATAGGTATCTAATTTAGAAACAGTAAATTATCCATGTACGGTCTCACATATACATGGAAATTTACCTTGTCATTGAATTTTAGCCTGCGTCTCACGTTTACTGAATTTCAACACCAAGTGTTTCTTAGATTAGATGTGTATTAGAATGTGAGTCTCTTAATTTGCAGTTAAGAAAATCCTTTAAATCATATTCTTATGTGTTGTACCTTGCACACAATAAAGATTTCTCCCACTTGTGCATGGAACAACACCATGTACCATATAAACAACACGCATGCGTTTGTTAATATGAACAATATGATTTGTGTCATTAGCATAACTAGTAGATATAGAGTTACTCAATCAATCAAGGAAACGCACATGACTATCCTTGAAAATATTAGTGTCTATATTTTGGAAAGTAATTATCTTGAGATATACACAAGATAATCTGAGTTACAATCAAGACAATAAGTCTTGTAACTCCCACTGAATTAGAGAACATTACAATAATCCCTTATTCAGTAATAGGCATACAATACTCCCACTGAATTTGACAACATTATAAATGTTTCATTATCAGTGAAAGGAAATAGTGTGCTATTTACTTTCCTACATCTTTTGAGAAAACCCATTCGCAACAATTATATAGGTTCTAAAAGAATGTATTCTACTATGTAAATGTGATTCATCACATTCCAAACTATTAACTTGAACAAACTGGGCATGCAATTTCTTCCTGAATAGATATACCATTCCAACAATTGTATGTAGTATCTTTAAATGGTCAAAGCAAAACAACTAGATAAAATTGCTAGTTTGTCTTTTACCATTTTGCGGTAATTTGTCTAGTTTCTATTTTAATAACTCATAAAGTGCAAATCATCTTACTATTAAAGATTGCTATGAGTTATTTATTTAGAAAATAGACAATTCTAATTATCCTATTATACCTTTCTCATTCATAAAAAGGATTAGGATTAAGTCTCACACTTCTCTATATGGAAAGAAGACTATGTTTATTCTTTTCGTAAAGTTGATCCTAACCAAAAACCCATACGGGTGTAGATCAATTTACTTGTGAAAAGAATAACTCATGTTTACAGTTCAATGTTGCATTAATACATTTAAAAGAATTTGCAAAATTCAATTTTAGTATTTTCGATAATACATGTTTTCAAGAAAATATAATACCCATGGAAATATTCATATAACCAAATAATTTTCTTGAAAACCTAGGATCCAACTTTTCATAAGTTTCATTACATCAGTTGATCTGCTAGTAATGAAAGTACAAAAAATGGTAATCTGTCGAACAATAATTGGCAAACAATTTTCCAATTCCTTGATCATTATGGGATTTACATCAAATTGATTCATCAATTTGCAATGTAAGCATGTTTCATCCCATCTCATGCCGTAAGTTCTAGGTCTCACGCATCAACTTACTTAAGTCGTCTAACTTAGAAACTGCAAATTCTCCATGTGTGGTCTCACACACACTCGAAAATTTGCCTTGTCATTAATCTTTGGCCTAGGTCTCACGCATACCAAAGAATTAATTCCAAGTGTTCCTTATAGTTAGATGACATGTAACTTAATTTTTATAGGGTATTAAATTTTGATGTGACAATCAAAACATGTATAAAGATGCATGCACTCATCTTTATGACATAAGTTTTCAAAACAATTTTTAATTACCAATTAGCAAGATAAAATTAAAATCTTTTGTTTGAGGTATTGGGTTCACCAATTAAAGAAGAACCTACAATTATCATCCACCAAGTGGAATTGAGGTAAATCACCCTTAAGATGATATTGTACATATAATGGAGATGTAGGTAAGATGTCTTTAACGAACTCATAAGTGTATGGAAACCAAAGGTAGACACTAGGCTCTTTCCAAACGTTGTTTCCATCACTATGAATTTGTCTAAAGAGAACTTACTTTCAAAACCATATGTACAAAAACATCAATCAAGCAAAAGTTTATAACTTTCATCTTAAAACTTATTAAAAACTTTTACAATACAAATCTCGTCGCGAGGATGCATTTAACGCATTACGGCATGTAAGGCCAACCCCTAAGTATGACACATAAGATTTCGTAGTGTAAAGTTCTTAATAACAATTATGTTTCACCATTATTAGTCTAATTAATTTTCTTTTCATAAAATTACCCTTTTTATTGCTTACAATCATGTCAAACACATAACAATAAAAACAAGTAATTATATAAGAAAACAAATAAATAACTAATAATCAAACAATTATAAAGGTGAAACAATTAGCCACATGCATACTTAATTAGATAAATCCTAATTAAATCAATTCTAGGTTTTCATAATGTGTATAATTAACTAAAGCTTTCACTTTGCACAAGTGAGTCCCATCCATCGAATAACCGATTGCGTAAGCTAGAATTAATTAATACACCACATAACACATAAATTGATTTTAATTATACTTGGGGTCTTCCCCAATTTTAGATCTATCTTTTAATTACATGTGTAAAACAAGTTACTAACAATTAAAACAAATAACCAATCCATGACTAACATGCATGTTTCGTCATGGATTCATGCATAACAATTACCAATTAGTTCACATAAACACGTTACAAACCCAGAGTTTCTAATCCAATTAATTAAAAAAATTAAACCACAAACCCTAATTAGGGTTTATGGAATTTGATCCCCCAATTTAGGGTTAGGGTTTCAAATTTTTTTTCAAACCCTAGGTCCAAATTACCAACATGTATATCTAAAACAATTAAAGATACGTTTTTTATGGTTTTAGTAATCAATTACATGTTATACATGGCTCGTGATGCCACTGTTAGAATTTAAATACCATGACAATCATATATGTATTCTAATATCAAGTAGTCACATATGCGGAAGCGTAGGATCAAGTATAACATATAAAGGTTAACTAAAACATAAAGAAAACGTACCGTATGCAATCTTGATTCTTGAACAATTGAAGAACCCTAATTAGGGTTTATATTAGATCAATGAATAACCCCTTACCGTTTTGTTATTCGATCTCTTGATAATTACTATAGTGAGTAATTACCTCGTTCTTGTACACACGAATTAAACCATATTAAGGTTATGCAAGTAACAACACAAGAAAACAATTTTTGATGAACAAAAATTCGATCCTATGAACCCTAAGGGTTATACGATCGGTTTTGAGCAAAGGGAAGAGAAGAAAACACTTAGGGATAATTGTGTGCACAAAAGATTAGCCAAACAATGACCCTATGTGTTTATATTTATAGTGTAAGCAATCTTAGGGAACAAGTTAGGGTTTGGGTTGCCCCATACCCTTGGTGGACGTTTTTAGGACCCAAAGAAGGGTTCTAGACCCTTCTTGACTTTCCAAATTACTTACACACATCTTTTCCTTATTTGCGTCTAACGGTCGTTAGTCATTTAACGGTAAATACTAACGGTCGTTAAATACTTGTGTCTAATAGTAAATATATAAATACATTTATTATTTTTCCTTAATACTCATTCGTAACGTGTGCAATCCCGAGGTCTCGAGTTCGATACTAGACATACACGTATTAATATTTATCCACAAATCTAACAAAATTATGAAAGATGTATACGGGTGCTTAACTCATGTTAGGTCATAGGTGTCCTTCTTTAGGTCTTGAACAATACGTATAAAAACTTAATTTTAATATCGTAGCTTTCTTTTTCTTTTCATTTATATACCCTATATAACAAATATACCTCGCTCGTGTATGTAACTTGTACCTATACTTTTACATTTTCAGTTCAATACATTACTATATACATAGATGTACATTACAAGTTTCACATATATATGAGATCGATTCATAATAACTATAAAATCAGAAACTAAGAAATGTATGGAATAAGAGTATCAGACGTACACTTCAAAAAAGGGGAGAATGAAAAGACGTCACTTGAGCATAATCGTGACTATTTTGTGAGAGGCTAAGAAAAAGATTGGAAAAATCAATATTGCTTTGTATTGATGGTAAAATCCTTTAATGTTGGCTAAAGAAATTAAGTTCCGTTATATAATTTTGAAGAAATGTCGGAGATAATATGCATCATGCATGCAACTAATAACGAATCTTATCAAATAATATAATAAATGAGAAGAAGTTCAACACAATATCTTCTAAATTAAATAAACATGAACAAGTCTAAGTGCATTTTTTTGTTTTTTTTTTGTTTTTTTTTGCAGCAACAATTATTTTATTGAGGGAAATGCTAACAGCAGCCCTTAGGGTTGTTGTTAACAACCAAATCTGCACAAAATCTTTTGATATTAAGACATAATTAAAGACAAGTTTCGTAATTTTCGCTAATATAACCAATAGGAAGAGTGTATTGTATTTTTATTTGAGATATTTTAGCAAATTTTTAGTGATTTTGAATGATATAATTTGAACATTGTGTAATGTCTGAACATAAATTTCGGTAATTAGTTGTTAATGACAACCCTAAGGGCTGTTGTTAGCAAAACCCATCTTTTATTGATCACAAAAATCCTTTAGCGAGATGCTATATGGATACAATTAAAAAGAAAAAACTAACACCAGCGACCCACTTAACAGCGAGCACGATTAGGGGCACAAGAGATAAATGGATTCGCAACCCATTCGTCCCAGTTAAGGTTCACTTTTCCACGACTTGATATCCAACAAAACGAGTGTCTTTGGATCTCACAAAAACACCATTAAGTGGTATGATCGTTGCCTGAAAATATCTTTCGGTTCCTTACATTCCAAATAACCCATGCAGCAGTAAAGGTAACGACTTCGAAGCACTTGAGCTGAAATGGGTGAAACATCTTCTTTTTGTGATCACTCATATCAGTAAAGAGACTTAGAAGAGCATGAATATTAATCTCAACCGGCATCTAAAAATTCCACCATAAGAAAATTTTTTCCCATAGAATTTTGACTCGAGCTCATGCTATCAACGAGTGCTGTAAATCTTCACAAGAATCTTCACAAATTGGGCAAAGCAATAAGTCTAGGTTTATTTCTTTTATCTAATTAAAGTGCAATTGAGTGAAAATTCATGGCGAGCTATTATTTTAATGAAATTATTTGATTATTTAATCATTTTTTTTAACAGAGATTTCATTTCACTCCTCACAAATGGAGGTAATTTGAACACAACAAGTTACATCGAACATAATGGGCAAAATCGAAACCGACTTGCCAAACAAAATACACGAGGTAACAAGTTAAGCCAAAACAAGACATACACCATAATAGTTGTGACAGACTGCAACAACACCATACAAGGGTGGGGGGAATCACCATAGTGAGCTTTTGGTAGACACAACCATATGAAGGTGTAGCTTGATAAAAGTACATAAAATACATAAAAAAACATACAAAGAAGATAATACTAAGCATCCTTAAAGGAGCCAGACCTAGACCAAACAGATCTAAAGTCGAAACCCAAGGCAGCATCAAGCCATCGATGACGGACCACAACAGATATGAGCAGAAGAAACCGGAAGGCAACTGATCTGAGCAGAACAGCGGTGGCGGCAGCGAACGGCGGCAGCTGAGAGATGACAGATCTGTGAGTAAGGACTTTTATTAAAGAAAGGGGAAAGTACAAAAAGGATGGGATAAGGAGTTCCGGACGGCCGGCCGAAACCGACCGCCGGACTATTTTTTATTTTGAGAGAGAGGGTGGAGTTAGGTGGAGGATTTTAGAGAAAAGGTGGTCAGGTGGAGGATTTGATTTTAGAGAGAAGATTTTTTTTTTTATTATTTAATCAATTTAATATATAGATTACCAATCTTCTATTTGTTTTCTTGTAATTAAACTGATTATACTGACTCTTTCGAGAGCAAAAGTTAATAAACATAAACAAGTTTCGGTGTTGGACTTGATTATAATTAATTAAGCGTGTGATTACCAAAAGGCTTGTGTCCCAATAGTACCCCTAGTTGTGTGAGAAGCTTCCCAACCAAAATAGTTGTGGGTTCAAGTCCTGCGTAGGACACATGTGAGATAGTTTGTGGTTTATATGTTGTGAAATTGTTAGTTGCCGTTAAAAAAAAAAGAAATAATAATAATAATAATAATAATAATAATAATAATAATAAAAATAAAAATTAAGCGTGTGATTTGTGAAGAAAATTTGACAGTAATAACTTATTTATACATGGGGTTTCTAACTGTTGAAATATGTAATCACATGACAATATAAACGTACAATATCTTTTATATTTATTTTGTTACAATGAGTTTGTGCTAGTCTTCTAGATGTGTTTTTAAAGGTTGATAACATAGGCTCAACAAATCAACCGTAGAAGTTCGAGACAACGATCTTTCCCAAATATTTGTATATTGACCTGGTACAAATGAAAATATATCAACGAAATTGTCAAATATTATAAAAATCTAGAAACTAATAATAAACACTAAATTAGTACTCCAGCTCAATCATAAAATCTAGCTAGAAACTAATAAACACTTAATTAGTACTCCAGCTCAATCATATTCTCACTACATGTGATAAATGTAAAATCATATCTAACTTATCGGATACATGCGCGGAAATAAAAACAATTCACAACTTNCATTATATGGCTTCGGATTTGAGTGCCAACACACATGCTTCAAACAAATTAGTTCCTTCACAATATATACACCTACGACATTAACAATCTGAGTAAAAATATTAAAATTCAAAAAAATATATGCAATCATTCAATTCGACTACAAAACTCAAATACACATTGCCTTAAGCATCAGCTATACATGAATGATTTATAATTGTTTTATTTTTCCATAGATGATGTCTATATCAACCGATATCTCTTGGAGATATAACAACGCAAACTTCACGGATAGAAAACAAGACTAGATGGTGATACATCAAATTTGGTTTAACATGTCGTCTTCCATAAAATATCCAAAAAAAAAAAATAATAAAAAAATAAATAAATAAATAAATAAAAATAAAAAAAAAAATAAAAAATGTTTAAGTTATGTGCAGTATCAACTGTTTGTTTATCCTTTGAAATAATGTTATTCTTATTAGCTTTCAAATAACATGTTATGCGTTATGATGATAAACACACTCATGGATTTGATACATTTTTCATGAAACAATTCTATTTACAAAAAGTTACTTAAAAGAACTTCATTTATTCATTCGAAGCATATTAACAAAATACAAGTAACCTTTACAGAACTCTAGATTTTTTCATAATGAACAAAGCCCGTGCATCGCACGGGCCATGCTGTCTCGTTGTTATAAAGAAAAAGAGAGTGCATTTACATTTTTTTTGAACGAGATGTATTAAATTTTTGATGAGAGTAAAAGTTGGAGACAGAATCTTGAGTGTCTTTAATAAATTTTGTATTTGTTTCATGTTTTGTTTTAATTAATGTTGCTAATCTCAATAAAGTTATACATAAATATTGACTTGAAAGTTGTGATAGGTAAAAACTCTGGTGAATTTAGTAGAACCCTTATTTTGTTACAATGAGTTTGTGCTAGTCTTCTAGATGTGTTTTTAAAGGTTGATAACATAGGCTCAACAAATCAACCGTAGAAGTTCGAGACAACGATCTTTCCCAAATATTTGTATATTGACCTGGTACAAATGAAAATATATCAACGAAATTGTCAAATATTATAAAAATCTAGAAACTAATAATAAACACTAAATTAGTACTCCAGCTCAATCATAAAATCTAGCTAGAAACTAATAAACACTTAATTAGTACTCCAGCTCAATCATATTCTCACTACATGTGATAAATGTAAAATCATATCTAACTTATCGGATACATGCGCGGAAATAAAAACAATTCACAACTTCGGATAAAATCTATGGCTTTAGCTAATCTGTTCGAACTACAATGTACCGGATTTGAAAGTTTAAGGTCAAGAAAATCATTTTTGAGCAAGTCTATGAATCTATCAAAACAACATATCAAAATGATTAAAGTGACAACATTGCAATCAACATATATTAAAACTACTCATAAATAGGCCGTTCAAATGTTATATTCTTTTTTTAATCATAGTTTTCAACCTTTTAATAGACTAATTCACAAGATTTGAGCACACAATCTCACAAATACAAATCGAGTGAAGCTCTCTTCTTTTTGGTAAGTTGGCGTAATAGTTTTTGACCTTTTAACATACTAATTCACAAGATTTGAAGACGATTCAATTTTGATGAAGATATTGGTGGTTCACAAAGAGTTTAAGAGGTTTACTTTCGCTTCTTTACATGTTTGAGTAGTACTTCCGTCTCTATCTGAAGTGGTGTTTCTTTTCTTGGTGATGGAATTCAAGATTTGTGATCTTCGAGTGATAGGTTTTTATGTTAATTGCTCTGTTATTGCTCTTTCTTACAACTTTGTACTTTCTAGTTAATTTGTTGTTAGTATTTCATTTTAAAATATTGCTGTCAAAAAATAAAATTCTCAATACACACCGCCACAAAAATACAGACCGGGTAGAACCCTCTCATTTTGGTGAAGGTTTGCATGGTCAAGAAAGAATTGAACTCGAAACATCTCACATTTAGTGATGATAGTAATAATTCTTTTGCCACTAAGCCACCCTAGTGACTAATTCAATTTATTTTGTGATTAAAACAAAGTGGAGAAAAAAAAAAAGTAACAAGTTGCATAACATTTATGACTGATAACCCTTTATCAAAATTTATAAATAAAAAATTGATAAAATTCGTTTTGTCAAAAAATTAAACAAATAACAACCCTATTCGATTTTGGTCGATAAAGTCAAACCGTGATTGTTATATGTCTTTCAAACTAAGGAAGCATTAACTAATGATTAGGTTTTGACAAACTTGTTTCAACAACTTCATACTTATATGACAATAACGAACCCACGACATTTTGATACGGATATTAACAATTTTAGTTTATTGTTGAACAATAAAAGTATACATGCGTATCCATATACATATAAACATGCATATTCAATTGAAGTTCGTATAATAAGCACAGTATATGTATAGATGTATATGTATACTACATCGTTACTGTCATTAAAATTATTAGCTACACTAGTTAAATCTTAGTTATATATGTTATAAAATTCGTACATCTAGCATTCTAGCATTATCACTAGCTTTGTAGTTCATATAGGTTGTTCTTGTTTTTTCTACTATTTTTTTAGCATAATGTTGGTTGTTGCATTTGGTATTTTGGTTCTTTGTGACATTATCATTGTAAGATTATTTGCCTTTAATATTCGCGCGGTAAAATTCAATAAACTTCACTGTTTACCAAAAAATAAATTAATATATATATATCCACAAAATATATATTTATTACTCGTAATTATCTAGCAAATACTAACACTGGGCCGTGCATGCATGTCGAAATGCCTATATAACTTGATAATAATGAGTTTGAAAAACTTTGAACTTCGAACAGTATTGTAAAGAAGATATTAACTATATACGTATAAACAAGCATCAAATCTCATCATTAGGGACTGGTTAACAAATTAATATTAATGAAACTATATAAGTTTTTTGATGTTAAATGTGGCGGGATCGGCTTGGCCTTTATTACAACAGCAATCAGTTTTTTAACGTTATGTTTCAAACCGGCCACGTTTTGGTTACTTTGGCGACATAGAAGTGACATAGTGGTTGGTTTATGGTTACAAAAATTCGAGGAAAGACATAATTTTCAACGATATGATATCAAGCTTCTATCATGCATTTACTTGGATTCATACTATACAGCTATACTAAATCGGACAAAATGGTTTGATAACCATTATGCTTTGTCTCCAACTTTGTAAACTTTTGTATGTTGACATATCTTCTTGCTAAGCCTCATTTAACATACACATGAAAGTATAAAAACGCATTGCTTCGGTCTCGATCTAATACATTTATGCACGTGTTAAAAAAAATAACGTAATGCATGGACATGCATGATATAGTAATATCCCTTACCCCGTTGGCCATATACAAAATTATCCATTTAGTTTTGATATAATTTCATTAAACCCTGAAAGGGCCTCACTTTTGACAAATTCACATATGGTATCCTATCATGACGTAAAAGAGTTTTTCAAAGAAAGGCTATTAAACTAGCTAATTTCTGGCCATGCAGTTTAGTCCAGATTATTAGGTTACCTGCTCTAGCCAAACGCATACCTTGAACCTATAAATAGTAACCCTAAATTTGTTCTTCCAACATATTCACTGCTCACCACTTTCAAGTGACAAAATGGCTTCTTCCAAGATCATTTCCTTTGCACAGGTTGCTTCTGTCTTATGCTTGATGAGCATTACTTCTTCGGGTCAGCTCACACACGATTTCTACTCGGAAAGTTGCCCGAGTGTTTTTGAGGCGGTTGGGTCAGTGGTTCAAGATGCTGTGTCAAGGGAGAAGCGCATGGGAGCTTCCCTCCTTAGACTCCATTTCCATGATTGTTTTGTGAATGTATGTACTTTTTTCATAAATTTGATACAATTTGTAGTTAGAGTGACTTAGTTTATCATGAGGGCCAAGGCTAATTAGATGTGTTCGTCGTTTTCTATTTTAATTTTGTGCAGGGGTGTGACGGGTCAGTTCTACTTGATGACACACCTTCGTTCACTGGGGAGAAAACAGCAGGGCCTAATGCTAATTCAGCTAGGGGCTTTGACGTGATTGATGATGTGAAATCGAAAGTTGAAGAAGTTTGTCCTGGTGTTGTTTCATGTGCTGATGTATTAGCAATTGCTGCTCTTGAATCTGTTGTGGCTGTAAGTGAAACTACATTAATAAGCTCTTTTTTGCACGGTAAAATGAAAAATCATGTGATCACCCCTTTTGTGACTTACTTAGCATTGCAAAGTTGACTTGGCCAATATATATGTTGGCATGCCGTTATGGAATATTCTTAACAACTAAAGCTAGGTGGTCAATTTTAACTTGCCGTACAAGTAACATATACCAGTCATGTGTGCCGTTTAGTTTGCTTCTTTAGATGGCATAATCTTTACCATTTACAAACCTTCCAAATTATCAGCATATGTCGGACAAACGAGTTTGACACTCAAAAAATTGACGACGACTTTTGTTAACCATAGCCTTTGAGTAGCGTTGTGGTTCAAGCGAGTCTCTTTAGAAAATGCCTTTCAATATATTTGATCAGTAGTTTATATATTATCATTTGAAGTTGTTTCATGTGTTTCCAAGAAAACATTGCTCACCTGATAAGTTTGGCCTAGTTTTATAAATGAAACTGAGATACATGATGCTATAATTAATAAGTTATTATTAATCTTTAACATTTCTTGCTCCATACTACTAACAAAAACTAATAAAATTGGTTCTGTTTGACGGGTTTAATTTTTTTCTCTACAGTTAGGCGGCCCCGCATGGGAGATCAAACTAGGAAGACGAGACTCTAGAACTGCAAGCCTATCTGCAGCCGACGGTGGAGTCATCCCCCCACCATCATCCACCCTAAGCAACCTCATAAATCAATTCCAAGCACAGGGTCTTTCGGTCAAGGACCTAGTAGCTCTCTCGGGTGCACATACAATCGGACAAGCAAGATGCACAACTTTTAGAGCACGTGTTCACAACGACACCAACATTGACACTTCATTTGCTAGGTCACTTCAATCAAACTGCCCACTTCCAACTGGCTTAGGTGACAACAATCTAGCACCACTCGACGTTAGAAGCCCAACCCATTTTGATAATAGTTATTTCAGGAACTTGATCACTGAAAAGGGTTTGCTCACGTCAGACCAGCAGTTGTATAGTGGTGGTGCTACTGATTTCTTTGTGGAGCAATATAGCCAAAACCCTGAAAGTTTCCATGAGGATTTCGCGGCTGCCATGATCAAGATGGGTGATATTAGTCCACTTACTGGAAGTAATGGTGAGATCAGGACGAATTGCAGGGTGGTTAATTCGTAATAAGTTTGAAACATGTTTAGAGCATGTTGGTTTCTGTTTGTTATATGTGTAAACTTTTTGATTATAAGTCGGTATGTTTTGTTTTAAATTCTAAGCTTGTTCAAGTGTAGTTTCCAACATGTAAAAATCTTTCCAATTATTTTTATGTGCTTTTGATAATAAAATGAAGAATAAAATTCCATGTTAATATTTCTTCTGAGCCTATATGATGAACGTATTCAAATCATGATCGTTGGGCCTCTAATGAGTCAGCCGAAACCCATAGTTACGTTCATTTTGGATCATAAGTAAATAGTTACTTTTTTTTTCGACTTTTACAAAATACAAAACAGCCACCTGGATTTTATTTTTAAAAATGACTAAACAACCCTTTGTACATATAACAGCCTAAATCGAATTATACGATAATAAATCAAATATTAATCTGGTTTTTACCAAAAAAAATTGTTTAAAACTTGAATGAAATTACCAGGGTAATATCCGCGTTGAGACTAGGTATGATGGGCAGTGTTGGTAGCCTATAGTGGCAGGGAAAGAAGAGTGGTCCTGATTAGTAATCTACTACTTTTCTAGTTGTGCGGGAGAATTCGAAGAAGGAAGACTTTCTTTGGTCATCTGGTAATACTCATGGCGTTTTTGGTGGTACAAATAATCAGAATTATGTTTCAAATCTTAACGAGATATATATGGTCTGACGTAGTGAAAGTTGGGCGGGAAATTCATAATCTTGGTATACCGTTTCTTCATCTTTTTCTCATCATAAAGGTGCGATGGTAGTAGCATATTTTTGGGAAGATTGTTAGTTGGGTCCTTCAATTCCAAACTGGCGGATAAACATCCAAGATTATATAGTCTTAACTAAATATGACATGCATATTAAATGGGTAAATGTCATAAGTCGGGTGATGTGGTGAATATTTTTTGGCTTAGTGAAGATAGTTAAGAGTTGCAAGAGAGTTAGATGAATTTATTCAGCTACAACGTGATATCCAAGGCCTCTTGTTAACACAAAGGTATAATGGATGGAGATGGGGTTTTGAGGCTTCGGGAGACTTAAGTTCGTGTCATGTGTTCCACGCATGTTAGATGACATGGAACACATTAGTACCTAAAAAAGTTTGTGCTTTTTTAGAGCTAAGAAAGACACACTTTGAACACATATAATCTGAATAAAAGAAACATCGACCCAAATCCGCATTTATGTCCATTTTGTGAATATCAATGTACAATCTTTGGAGCATTCGTTGGTTGATTATTCCTTGTACAAGAGCATCATGGATTAAAGTATTTTAATGGTCGAGTTTCTCCTTCCCTATTAACAAATCCGTGAAAGGAATGTTGGGTTTCGTTAGTGAACTTGTGATGTGCGTTACAACGGAACGCCGATCTTCCCAAGGTCACTACAAAATGAATGGATTTCTGGGGTTGAGTTAGGACTTCATTAAACCTGCTTTTCTGGTACTTAGCCTTGTCCTAGAGGCGAAGAGCGAGCCATCACCTTTTGTAAATATTGTAAATACCCGCTCCTGGTACTCGCAGATTGGTCCAGTTTCATTTTATCCTTCCGCTAATCTCTTGATCTCTGAAAATAAAGAAAGGCATGTAATATTTGTAACAAGAAACTCTAAAAAGTTATAAATCTTTTATATAATAAAACAAAACCCCAAGTGGGGACTTTTGTATTTAAAAAAAAAGATTATTTTCTTATTAGGTAATATTTTAATTATTATTTTTTAATTTATAAATTCGTTTTATTGATATACTACACAAGTAGAAGATAAATACAAAAAATATAGATAAGATGTAACTAACAATAGGATAAAACTTTTTAAATGATTATCTTTAATAATAAAAAACTATAATTAAAAATCATAAATCAAACAAAACAAAGATTAAATTATTTGTTTTTTAGTAAATAAAAATATTGCTTTCAAAAAATTTTAAAAAAAAACTCGTGCGTGCGCGGGCATTATAACTAGTCTAAGGGTTTTTTTTTTTTATTTTATTTTATTTTTTTTTTAGCTAAAAGAGTGTGTGGGCTCCACATCTATATGAGTCACTTATTGGAGAGAGCATTACAATTCTAGCCTTGTGGATATAGACAAACTAAGGGAAATAGTGGGTTCCACTTAAAAAAGAAATAGTATTAAAAAAGGTTTGTGGACCCATTCTCTTAGCTAACAAGAAAAAGAAACACCCCCTAAGACTAACACACAAATGGCAACTACATAATCGTGTGTACTATATTTATAGCAAGGACCAGTTTTATCATCTTAAGAAAGCCACTGTCAAATCAATACACTTAAAAAGTTCATTTTGTATTTAGTCAGTAAGTGAGTTTTTGTTCAGTTTTCGTTTAAACTACCAATATTAACCTAGTGTGAGGTTCTTTTTAGAACCCAAAAAAATTGCGAGAACTGCGAAAATCATCTTTTTACTCTTAATAATACATAATGTATATCATGTCAATGCAAAATGGCATTTTTGAAATTATATGTAGTTTAATTTGAATGAAATGCTTAAATTAAAGGTAAGATGGGAATTTAATTCTACCAGAAAAATAGGATCCCATACACAAAACCGTTTCTCCAAAACCTATTTCTTTCATTATTTTCACATGTCTCTCTTACTTTTCATGGATCTTCCTCTCAAAAATCCTAGCCACCCACTTTGAAAATGAAATAACTCGCTATTGACGGAAACAATTTTAAAATCATTGTAGATCCACAAAAACACATTCTCAACCATCGTTGGTCTATGAAAACCATTGCTGATTCATTGAAATTTGATTTCTTATTTTCTTTAAAGGCAATAATAAATTTTTCTCTTCTTTGACTTAATTAATGGACACGTTTTTCTTACTTGTTAGGATCTGGTAACGGAGGTTTTTGCTTTTATATTTCGGTGTGGGTTACGTTGATGTAAAGTCGTGTCTACTAGTCTTCTTGCAACTTCATGCACTTGTGTCTTCACTCTTTACTTCTTTATCATAACTATTTTCTCTCTAGTTAGTATGTACAAAACACATGTGCACTCTTGACATCACCCATCATACTCGCACCTGTAACCACAATCAATTAATAAACAACTTATTTAATCATAACATCTAACAATACACATATGCACAATGTATTTCTGACTTGTTCACAAAAGACCATTTTGATAATTTAGTACAGCCTTAAGAAACAAAACACAATACACCTTTAAACAAGAACTAAACACAAAACATCCTTATATCATAACTAAAAACATATATGCATTTTCAATACATTTGAACTCCAAAACTGTAAAAACACATATGCACAGAATGCATCAGATTCACAATAAACTGTAAAAACACATATGCACTCTCAATAACACACATGCACACTACCTTTATTGATTTTGTATAAGCCATAAAACATATATGCATTTCAAGAGCTAAACTATTTTTTTGTAAAAACACTTATGCACTCTGAATAACACTTACCAATACATAAGCATCAGTTACCACGACAAGAGACATATAAACACTTACCAATACAAATGCATAACTGAATTATGTACATGTTCACTGATGTCTCCATTATGATAAAATAATAGTTAACATCAGTGCCCATTTTTAAAATTTTAGTATTACAACTTGTCCAACCTTGGCAGCTCCGAACACCCCCTCGGATTAGATTAGTACATCCCCATTAACTAGCACATTCGAACATTTGAAAACAAGCAAATACTACCTCCGTCCCCAAATATAAGTCAGTTTTCACTTTTTTAATCCAACTTTGACCTTAAATCTTTTTATTTGTATATTATAATACTTGATGAAAATTATACTAATGAAAATACATTTAAAACATTATTCATTTATAGATTTTGCATCAAGTATTATACAATAATAACCAAAATATTTAAAGTCAAAATTGGATTCAAAAAGTCAAACTGAAATTATATTTTTAGACGGAGAGGAGTAATAATGAACAACAATCATTATACCATTAGATAGTTTTAACAATAAGACTAATAAAAGCATTGAATAAACATGTGCACGTCCCTTCAGTTGCAAATGTGTGATGGACCTGAAAAGCAAAACAAAAGGATAAAAATGTTAAAGTTTGTAACAATAAGTTATTCAAATTTACCATTAGCATAAATAACAAAGTATCTTACAGGATATACTCATTCAAATTCCATAGAGAGGGGAATGATATACTCATTCAATTCACTATCAAGATGGTGCACACCAGTTCGTCCTTCAATCGATCAAACCTAATAAGCAAAAACAATCAACATAACAATAACTTTTAAAATTTTAAAACAGAGCATATACATGTGCACTATTAAAGTCCACCATGTAAAATAAAAAGCTTGATTCGAATGAGAAAAGTTCAATACGAAACAACATTTATCTAAAGAACAAACAATAAGATCTCAACCATCTATCTATTTTAAATCTAAAGGCCCAGATTAATTCTCATTTTAATATAATCAATTATTAAAGGGCATTTTTGTCATATCATTTAAAACTAAACATATGTACAACACTCCTCATTCTCTCTCACTCTCACCCACTCACCCCATCATCAAAAATAGAGTCACCGGAAGTCATCACATTTTCCGACGATTTCGACAGCGAGTGCTCCACACCTTTCGTCGCGCTGCTTCCTCACCCGGCCGTACAACTCATCCAACCGGCTTCTTCTACGGTGCTCCCGCTAGTCCTATCCATTTCATGATATCATCATCTTCCTCAAAATCAAAAGGTTCCGTTACCTCACCCGAACCTTCTGGACCTTTCGAGTTCGAGTTCACAAAAAACAAACCGATCAAACATAAACGTTATTCACACCCGGATCGATGATGGATTTGGGAGTGTGTTTGTGATTGGATTTTGCGGATCTTGGAGTTTGGTTTGGTTCGGGGAAGAGGTGTTCGGTGTCTGGGGTGTTTGGGATTGTGTAGGTGGAGATCTTTTCATTGCATTATTAATATGCTTATGTGATGATGTTTGTGAGGAAGAATCATAGTTTTGTGTAGAGCTGGCAAATTCTGCCAGTTAGGCTTGATTGGGCGTGCTGGGTAAAACAAGTTTAAGGTTGTGGACACATTGGGTGTTTGATTTATTTGGATGGGACCATTTGGGTTATATGATCAAAATATATAACATGGATATGGGTATAATGGCGGAGTACTACAAAGAGAATGGGGTACCTGGGCTGGGAGATGGTTCAGCTAGTCACATAGATGGTGGGTCCTAATACTTGTATTTGTTTTTTTTTTCTTCTTTTCCGATGGTTATAGAGAAAGAAATAAAAGTATATAAAAGAAAAACTTGTTTTGTTTGTTTTACTGATTTTACTTTTAATTTTTTAATATTTTTTCTCTTGTTTTGTAGCTGTTATCTTTACTAAAATTAATTTTGTTTAGGCTTCGTTATGTCTATACTCTATATTAGCTATGTAGACCTTAATTTTAAATTATGACATCATCCACTAATGCACTAAAATGTGATAATAAAGTTAATTAGTGCAATTAGAAATAAACTTTGGCTTAAATAATGAAGTCTTTTTAGTCATTTGGTGTTTTTCTAAAAATTGGTCCGTCTGAACCGCGTCCGTTTTGATCCGAATTTTCTAAAAAAATCCCATGTGACGCACCAAAGAATCTCATGGGATTAACAATGAATCCCTTGTGATTTCATACAGAATCCCATAGGATGCACCAAAGAATCCCATGGGATGCACCAAAGAATCCCATGGGATTCATACTGAATCCTTTGTGATTTATCGTCTTTTTACGAATCCCGTGGGATTTTTCTGGACGGAAATTTTTTTTTAAAAAAAAATCGTCTTTTTACGAATCCCATGGGATTTTTCTGGATGGAAATTTTCAAAAAAAATTAATAAGCAAAAATAATCAACATAACAATAACTTTGAAAATTTTAAAATAGAGCATATATGACTTGCCTCAAATAGTCAACTAAGTCAACCAAGGGTTCTTGGTCAACTAAGTCAAGCTATGAGAGAATGATCAATTTATGATCCGTTGAAAGCACAGTGTACTCATGGGTCGTTAAGTCCCAACGAGATTGAAATTGTGTTTTGGAAACGTTTTGGGAATGAGTGATTTGGGAATAGTAACCAGATAAAGATTTGGATTTGATTTTACACTACTGATAATGAGATAAATAACAGATATTAACAATTACTGGGAATCAGATAAACTAAAAACGTAATCAGAATTAAAACAAACGTGAATGCGTACTGGAAAAGTGAGAATTAAACAAAAATAAACTAGAGGGGGTGAAAATGACTTTTTTACAAACTTTATATTAAAAGAAAATTTTATAAAAAAGAAAAATATTTTTTTGATTATTTTATTATTTAAATATTAATTAATTACTAAAACTATTTAAAAAGTTAATTAAAACTAATTTATAACAAATCTAAAAAGGATTAAGATTACAAAATTACACTAAAAATTTGCAAAATTAATTTTTAAAAATCTAAAATGACTTAAAAGAAATATAAAAATTGAAAATAAATATTTTTGTCTTTTTCTGAATTAAATATTAATTAATTACTAATTATACTAATTAAACTAATTTAACTAATTTAAATTACTAATAATACTAAAAATGACTTAGGTAATTATAAAATATTTTATAAAACTAATTAACTAATATAGGAACCTTAAAAAATTATAAAAAGTTTATAAAAACTATTATTACACTTTTTATTAATTATTTACTTAATTACTAATTAAAACTATTTAAACTAATTTAATTAAGATAAATAGAAAATGAATAGGAATAATTATGAAAATATTTTCTAAAAATACTTAATAATTAATAAGACTTAGGAAAAATATAAAAATAAATCAGAGATTGAAAATAAACAGAAATGGATTTTCTTTTTGATTTTTTAATTAAAAGTATTCTAATTATTATTAATTATTATAAATACTAAATGAAAAGATAAAAATCTAAGAAAATTACTGGAAATATTAAAAGATGTAAGGAAATTATGAAAAATATAAAAATGAAAATTGCTTAAAAAAAGCTAAAAAGGAAAATTAAAAAGATAAATAATATTAAATAGAAGTTATCACTTAAATTTATTTTGGATTTTTCTGGTTTTTCTTTTGGAAAACTATTTTATACCTAAAAACTAATAACTTTTGTGAAAACAACTTTTCCAAAACTTGAAAATAAGCAAAATGGACACAAAAAGCTAAAACAGTTGACTTTTGTTGACTTTAGATGGAAATGAGCTTATGTGGGGTCCACAGTGGTATCTTTTGGTGCAAATAAGTGAGGTGGACTGATATGAAGCCAAAACAACAAAATAACACAACTGATAAGCAATAAGCACACAAAATAAGCACATGAAACCTTGATTCAACACAGAAATGGGACAACTTTTGATGGCCAATATATGTGGGTCCCAGTGAGCTTAAGCTTCAACAAAAGCTTGAAATGGGTAGAGGGCCAGCTTGTGAGTCCAAAGAACCAAGAAACACTAAGTGGGGCCCACTGATAAGCTCTATGGAAGCTTGTGAAGTTGGGTGTAAAGCTGTGCACAGGGGAGTTTTTCAGAAAATGGGCTAAAAGAAAGCTAAAAATAAGCAGTTTAGATCAGCTAAAAAAAAATAAATAAAAATATCCTAATGAAGATGAGCAACAAAATATTAATGTCCAAAAAGCACAAGTCCTAAATCCTAATATTAAGTCCTAGAGAAAATCAACTAGTTTATTCAAAAAAATTTTTTGCGACAATTTTGACTTTTTGAGAAACATGGAATTTTTGATTTTTTTAAACTTTGATTGATCTAAAATTACTTAATATGTTAATATAAGCTAACATGAAATGAAATTAAGCTAAAGGAACCAAATATAAAGCTATATGAATGGTTATGCAATCACAATCCCTAACAGTTGAATGAAATCAAGGGATTAAAGCTAATGTTGACTTTTTTACTCACAACCACTAGAATTTATGTTTTAGAAGACCTAATAGGACCTAGAGAAGCATGTACCAACTAAAAACAACAACAAAATCACACTCCACAGTGGAAAATACCACTGACCCAAACACTCCCTTATTAACATGTAAATCAGATTTTCAAGGCCAATGACTAATTTATACCATCAAACTGAATCAGAAGCACTTATAATGATATAGTAAACTAAATTAAACACAGAATCACCATTCCAAACGATAAAGGCTCATAAATCATAGTTGAGCTATTTCAACAGTGAAAAGGAAATTAAGAGCAACTATGCATTCAAGTGCACAAACAGGCAACCTTAAACATTATTTTAACTCTAACACACTAATGAAACACAGATAAAAACACATAACAAGCTAAGCTACAGTTAATTGCGAAAAATGGTACAAAAGCTTACAAAAGATTTCAAGCAGAGAACTGAGGATCCAGAGAACCACACCTATCCTAACAGCTTCCAAAAGCTTCTAAACCCATGGACTTCCGTTTCTACCATGCTCCTTTGCTCCATCATTCTTGCAAACTGATTTTTTTATTTTTCAAACTATTTATAAGGTATTTTTGGTATTTTTGCATTTATTGGATAAAACTGGTTTTTAAAGGTAATGAGCTTATAAAAGCTTAATAATGAGCTAAAATGATCACTACACAACCACTTTTAACAATTTTAAAGCTAAATGAGAATTTCACATAAAATTGCATAAACTGAGCTTTAATGAAGAAACTTGAAATTAAGATTCAAATGAGGTTCACTTACATTAAAAAGACTGAATACAAACTTTTTAAGCTAAAAAGTACAATTAAAATGTAAAATTACACTAAGTCGTCATTTTAGACTATACTACTAACTACTACTTTCTTCATTCTCTGTCTTCCTTCTTTTATAATTGACAATTAGGGTTTAGTGGGTCCCACTTGAGCTTTCCCAGCAGTAAAATGAGCCATTAGATGGCTGAAATAGATCCTAGCCTTCCAATTGGTTTTGGCGGGAAAAGTTGTTTAATGCCAATTGCACTGATAACTTGTAGTATGGGAGTGGTTTATAGGGTAGGGGTGGTGGAGGTGATGGGTGAGTGTGGTGGACAAGTGGTGCAGGTGGGGGGTGAAAACCAGGGGTGGTTTTGTATGGTGGTATAGCAGGTGGTGGTATTGGGAGGGAAGGGCGGTTTTTATTATTTAAAAGGGGTGGGTTATTACTGGTTTTGTGTATTGGGCTAGGTAAATTGGGCCTGAGAAGGTTTTGGGTTGTTAGGATTAGTGGTAGTGTTTGGGTTGGACTCGTGTTTGGGTTAAAAATAACAACTAGGGTCCGTTTGGTTTAGAGAATTATCACAAGGACCTATTTTGTATTTTCTGAAAAGTACAAGGGTCTGAATTGCAACTGTTCCAAAGTGATTCCAAGGGTAAGACTTGCCAAGTTCGAATAATACAAGGGCCATAATTGATATTTTCCATATTTGAAATTTCCAGGGACCAAATGTGTCAAATCTTGAAACTTGAAGGACCAAACTTGTAATTTCTTCAAATTTCTCACCCAGGGACTAAACTTGATACTTTGTGAACTCCAAGGACCCATGTTTGACTTTTCTTCCAAAATAATTGCTCAGGGGTCATTTCTGCCAATTTTGAAAGTACAAGGACCAAAATTGTAAATTTTTGAAACTTTTCATCAAAGGACTAATTATGACAACTTGTGATTTCAAAAGGACCTTTGGTGACTTTTCTTACAAAACAAATGCTCAGGGACTGATTTTGTTAATTTTTGAAAGTTGGGGGACTGAAACTGCTAATTATGCAAACTTTGTTCGTTTTTCATCTGTTTTTAATCATTTTGCATCTAAAACATATAAAACACAATCCAGAGATATTTTCTGTATTTTGATGCATATTTGAGTGTTTTTAAATGCTTTTTGCAGTTCAGATAAGACAAAAATGATGAGTATTTATACATTCATCAATCCCCCACACTAAAATATTGCTAGTCCCTAGCAATCTTTTATGAAAACTTAATGGATTTGATGTCTCTTTACCAAAAGCCATTACTTCTGGAGTAGCCAAATGTTTCAGTTCAAGTAAGAACTATGGTACACTGATAACCATATGATTTTGAGCAAACCATCAGCTGTCAACGGATTTGATTTGTCTTTACCAAAAGCCGTTTGCTTTTGGACTAGCCAACTCTTCATGATCCAAAGATATGGTGAGCTGAATACCATACAATTTTTGGCAAATTGTAAGCCGTAAACGGATTTGAGATATCCTTACCGGGAGCCGTTTGCTCTCGGATTAGCCAGACCTTATGTGGATGGGACATGGTGGACTGATAACCATTTGTCGTGTTAGTGCAAAGCACTCACACCAGAAAAAAAATTTTGGTCAAAATTGGGGTATTAAGGCATTTAGAAGGTAAAAATGTGATCAAAATTCGCCAGAATTTCCCCCCCACACTAGAATTGAATATTGTCCTCAATATTCAAAGTCCCGGCTATTATGCCGACATTTTGAACGTAAAAAGTTTGGATTGAGGCAAGTGTGGGAACATCATAGTTTGAAAAGTGAGCTAAATAGCTAAAGCTTCTTAAATAGAAGCTATCACTTCTTTTAAAA
>LBNU01024796.1:5980-36248 GCA_014162995.1 Artemisia annua | reverse complement strand
CTCTTGATTACAAGGATTGGGACGCCATTACTTGTAAGTAATGAGATATAAACAAATGAGACCAAGTATTTGGCACATGTACAAACAATTCCTGCTCCATTTGTACAACTCTTTCCTTTCCTCTTATCTTTCTCGACTCATTCTTTCCCCTACTCCTACGTTCATCAAAATCTCGGGACGAGATTTCTTCTAAGGGGTTAAGACTGTAACAACCCACAAAATCTCATCACTATCATTCCTATCACAAATACCTATAGTAGGTATTTCACAAGTAAATTTTTGCTTTTTATGTGCATTCATTACTGATGTGCGTTTTGCCAACCATGTTTTAAAATTTATAGAAACAAGAATTACCGGTTAACTAGGAACACATTCGGGCAAGTATACCCTAGTCAATTGTAGTATAGTAGTGGTAAGTCAAGGTCTTCCCAAGAGACTTGGTTAAACTCAAGTGTTGTTTGTTTGTTTAAGCAAGTAACAAGTTGGTGGTTATGATTGTCACGGATCAAACCACAATAATAATTAACCAAAACAATAAACGAGACAAGTTCTAATTTAACCAAACTAGCTTGAGAATTACAATGATAAGAAACACGTGGAACTATAGCAACCACACTCTAGATAAACTATTCACCAATGTAGTGAACAATTCCCAACTAACCATATATTATTCAATCGAACATAAGTCTTTAACAAACATGGTAATCATAAGCATCATGAAATATAAAAGTAACAAAGTTTACCCAAAGTATGAATTACAATAGGCAAAGGTAGTGACAATTCTTCCTTAAGGGTGGAGGGTAGAAATGCACTTGGTGAAAATTCGTCCTTTAGGGTGGAGGCTTGATATTCACCATGGTAAGTCGGTAACAATTCTTCCTTTAAGGTGGAGGCTGGAATTGTACCTTTATTTTGGTGGAAATTCGTCCTTGAGGGTGGAGGCTCGATTTGCACTTGGTGAAAATTCGTCCTTTAGGGTGGAGGCTCGATTTGCACACGGTGACAATTCTTCCTTTAAGGTGGAGGCTGGAATTGTACCTTTATTTTGGTGGAAATTCGTCCTTGAGGGTGGAGGCTCGATTTGCACACTAGAACCAAGCCAAAATGGTCCTATTTATTGGTAGAAACCACCCTTAGCCTCCAAGCAAGTTTCTTGGGCACTAAGTGTCATAAAATAGCAGTAAATGGAGTTATTATGGAGACATGATCGGACTTGGGGCTTAATGGCACTTAAATAAGCATTAAAAAAAACTTGGGGAGGTCAGAATCATCCATCCGATCGGATACGGGACCATGCCGATCGGATGGATGAGACATTTTTGATCCATCCGATCGGTTTCTCTCCATCCGATTGGATGGATGCATTTTGGCACAAAACCATAAACATAAAAGTTGTAGATCTTTCTCTTAGCTTTCCGTGGCCGAAAACGAGAGGTTAAACGGAGTTCATATGCTCAACTTATGGCCAAAATGGTGAAGGTGTGTCGGGAACAACGAGTCTTCCATTATTTTTTCGTTTTAGCTTCTTTTCTTAATTTCACTTCTCGTTTTCCTTCTTGTACTTTATTCTTGAGTCTTTGGAGTGACAACTTCATGACTTTAATCTTCTCGAATATACTCCAAGAGACTTTCATTTGTCGGGAATTCTTCGTACATGCATAAATCTTCGTTTATTGATCGTTTTTACGTCTTTTTCTTCATTTTCCTGTAATACACACTTTTC
Organism: Artemisia annua; assembly: GCA_014162995.1. NCBI lineage: Eukaryota > Viridiplantae > Streptophyta > Magnoliopsida > Asterales > Asteraceae > Artemisia > Artemisia annua. The sequence continues at coordinate 34,525 of LBNU01024796.1, read as the reverse complement.
CACGATTAAGTAACAAATATATACAAATATGACCAATTTTCATGCGTAAAACAAACAATAACGCGACTAAAAACATGTTAATTTTGAACGTTATCAAATCCCCCACACTTGAACTTTGCTTGCCCTCAAGCAAATCTAAGAAATGAAAAATTAAAATGCATAACTAAATGACAAAATGAAAAAAATTGAAAATTCTATGAAAATCTAGAAAATATCGAAAAATCTTTTTTTTGAACCAGCGAAAAATTGAGCGCACACTCCCCCACACTTAAGGGTTTGCTTGCCCTCAAGCAAATATTAAGAAAAATAAAAATAAATCCACATGGTGCATGAAAAATGATTAGAAAAATGTGATGCAAATCTACCAAGTACAAGTACGAGATAAGATTCATCGTTTTAAGCTTTAAGTGGTGAAAAACCGAGATGTTTGACAATACCCATAGATTTTCTCGCTTGATTAACATTTCTAAACACCTCACGAAAAAGAAACGAAGTATAATTCACTCAACACTCATTTCTTTAGGTAGCAGAGTATATATAAGATAAATCACACTCATTGCTCAGTCATGATCCGTTTATTACCATAGGCTTGTACAAGAAACAAGACTCCACCGACGTGGTGTAAGCACCAAGTGTAAACATCTAAAGAGGACTTTTATTGAGATTGTAACATTTAGGCTAAGGGTTATTAAGACTTTCGTGCAAATATCTTGTGCAAAACATAATAGATTGCTGCCGCGAATTCTTGTATCACCAAATAACGGATGGTCACTAAGGATAACCTTAGATCACTGGCACGTTTTCTAGATCCTCACGAACTCGGATGGTCACTATTTGTCAATACACTTAATAATTATACTATGTCAAAAAGTAAGGATAAGGCATGGGATATATTTATGCAATTGGTTTTAAAAGAAAAATAAAGTCAAGTCTAATACCCATTGTTGCTAGTTACGAAAAAACCACAAATCCCATAAATGATTATAGTTACAATCTTCCTTCTTCAAACTTTCACATGTCGATACATCGATTCACCATAATAATATTCTTCATACTTAGCACGTTGGCTAACAACATATCATATAACTTTCTTTCTTCATCTCCACATATAATATAGCTCATTAGCTATAATTGTCATCACATATATATATATATATATATATATATATATATTTTGATGACTTATTCTTTTTTTTTTCATTTTCTTTTTTTAATACATCATATCTCCCCCACACTTCGCATAAGCATCACCACAAAAATACAAATAAGAAGCTGCAGTCTCCGCCTTTGTCGGAATGGCACACACTAACAACAAAGTATGGCTAACTAATAATCATCAAAAACAATCCAACATACCAAGCAACTAGCAACCCACCGTTTAGACTTTGACAAAGGGTTAGACTAAGGTTTAAAGTGTAAAATCTTTTTGTATTTTTCTGGATGTAACAAAAATGAAAAGTATGGCTCAAAGGGTTTAACTAGGGGTATCTAGCTTTAAAGATAAACGCTAACAAATGGGTTCCAATTACGAGGTTAACTAACCGATGTGGTTAGCAAAAAATATTTTGTAAACGGATGGCCATTTGGTTTTATTCCTAAGGTTGCCTCTTTATCACACGAATACACTTATATCACATGAATGTGATCTTACTGCGGTCTGGTAATGATTTACAAGTACAAGTTCTAGAATAAATAAATTCACCGGCACACTCATAGCAAAAGATCAAGCATAAAAATGTATGCTATATATGAAACAGGCTCAAATCCTCACAATTTAGTGATAAGGGCTATAAAACGTGCTAGCAAATGTCATCGATCCTAAAATGGATTGCAATATTAATCGGGACACATCTCAAATTTTTCAAAATTACAGATTTCACCAGTGGATTGTCCAATTATTCTAATATATTATCCTAAAAACGTGAAAACAACTAGATCGCAAGGGCAAACAAGTATACAAAATTTTTTAAAATTGGCCCAAAAATTAGAAATTTGAAAATTAATTTCGTTTTTCTATTTACTTCCCCCCACACTTAAGTTAAGCATTGTCTTTAATGTGAAAAATAAACTTCAAAGTATGTAAAATAGGAAAATAAATAAATAAATAGTCCAAGAGAAACAAAACTTCCCGGGCCGTAGAAATCGCGATCGAACTCCATATGATAAGATGTTGAGCATGTGAGATCAATCGATTTCGCTTCCAACAAAACATCAACACGCCAAGTATAAAGTAACCAATAATCCAATCTCAAAGAGCTTATTAAATCTGCAAAAACAAAGTAAACTACAAAAAACGCGTAAAATCCTAAAACTCACTTTCATAGGCATCACGGTTGCATTTAGCGTATGCAACAAGCCTTTTAAACCCCTTGGTGGCCCGAGTGGACGAGTGAAGTCTCGTGAGGGTTTCCAGTGAACATACCCACAAAGTTCAAAATATTTTATTTTTAAAACAAGTACTTATTTATTCACAACGTACTAAATATTTAAAAATGCAAAACACAAGTTTAAGTAGAATAAAAGAAATGATACTCTTGCAAAAACCAAAAGACATTTAAACATAAACAATCTAAACACAAACACACAAGAACAAAATATGAAAAATGAAAAATAACTAAACATAACACTAAACATAACATTTAAAATAAGCAAATAACCAATATTAGCACTTATTAAACATTAACTAACATAAATCAAACATTAAATATTAAAGAAAACACAAAATAACAAAACTTAAAATTTTTTACCGAGAGATCCATCCGATCGGATGGAAATCCAACCGATTCGGATGGTCGTCCTGGCATTTTTTTACGAGAGCTCCAACTGATCGGATGGGAATCCATCCGATTCGGTTGGCACAAAATTTCAAAACATTTTTTTTAATGATTGCAAGTTTTACTAAAAACTTTTATTGACAAAATAAAATAAGAAGACATCACGAATAAGAAAATAAACACAAGTAGAACATAAATCGCCAATTAAAACAAAAATAAACAAGAACCAATAAAAACACGATCACATAAAATGACAAACACATAAACGCAAGAAAACACAATTAGTCACGTACACAAATCAAAACAAGATGATCTAAAACAAGATAAGCTTATTCCAAATTAATACGAAACTATTCAACACAAATAACACAAACAAAAAGAAACACAAAAACATGCAAGAGATCACATCACTTATAAAACTCAAACTCATGAAACAAGAAAAATGCAAACTCAAAATAAAAAATTGGGTCAGAAGTCTCCAACCGAATCGGTTACGGGTAGTGACCGATCGGTTGGAATGATTTGGGTGTTTTTTTTAGCAAACAATTTCGAGCACATTTGGAAGCAATCATTGAAATAAGCATTTTTAGAACACATGAAACCAAAACTCTGGAAACCTGCGCCAATAATTTGTTGCGGCGGTGCCAGAATTATGATCAAGCAAGCAAACAATATATCAATCAAGAAGACAATCAAACAAACACAAGAATACAAACACAAGTCCCCGGCAACGGCGCCAAAAACTTGATGGTGACGGTGCCGGATCATAAGAACAAAACAACCAATTTCAATCAATCAACAAACAAACAAACAAACAAACGAGCAAAACAAACAAGTCCCCGGCAGCGGCGCCAAAAACTTGATGTGCATTTTGCCAACCATGTTTTAAAATTTATAGAAACAAGAATTACCGGTTAACTAGGAACACATTCAGGCAAGTATACCCTAGTCAATTGTAGTATAGTAGTGGTAAGTCAAGGTCGTCCCAAGAGACTTGGTTGCACTCAAGTGTTGTTTGTTTGTTTAAGCAAGTAACAAGTTGGTGGTTATGATTGTCACGGATCAAACCACAATAATAATTAATCAAAACAATAAACGAGACAAGTTCTAATATAACCAAATATGATGAGAATTTCAATGATAAGAAACATGTGGAACTATAGCAACCACACTCTAGATAAACTATTCACCAATGTAAGTGAACAATTCCCAACTAAACATATATTATTCAACCGAACATAAGTCTTTAACAAACATGGTAATCATAAGCATCATGAAATATAAAAGTAACAAAGTTTACCCAAAGTATGAATTACAATAGGCAAAGGTAGTGACAATTCTTCCTTTAGGGTGGAGGCTAGAAATGCACTTGGTGAAGATTCGTCCTTTAGGGTGGAGGCTTGATATTCACCATGGTAAGTTGGCAACAATTCTTCCTTTAAGGTGGAGGCTGGAATCGCGCCTTTGTTTTGGTGCCAAATCTTCCTTTAGGGTGGAGGCTAGAAGTGCACACGGTAACAATTCTTCCTTTAAGGTGGAGGCTGGAATTGTACCTTTATTTTGGTGGAAATTCGTCCTTGAGGGTGGAGGCTCGATTTGCACACGGTAACAATTCTTCCTTTAAGGTGGAGGCTGGAATTGTACCTTTATTTTGGTGGAAATTCGTCCTTGAGGGTGGAGGCTCGATTTGCACACGGTGACAATTCTTCCTTTAAGGTGGAGGCTGGAATTGTACCTTTATTTTGGTGGAAATTCGTCCTTGAGGGTGGAGGCTCGATTTGCACACGGTGACAATTCTTCCTTTAAGGTGGAGGCTGGAATTGTACCTTTATTTTGGTGGAAATTCGTCCTTGAGGGTGGAGGCTCGATTTGCACACGGTGACAATTCTTCCTTTAAGGTGGAGGCTGGAATTGTACCTTTATTTTGGTGGAAATTCGTCCTTGAGGGTGGAGGCTCGATTTGCACACGGTGACAATTCTTCCTTTAAGGTGGAGGCTGGAATTGTACCTTTATTTTGGTGGAAATTCGTCCTTGAGGGTGGAGGCTTGATTTGCACACTAGAACCAAGCCAAAATGGTCCTATTTATTGGTAGAAACCACCCTTAGCCTCCAAGCAAGTTTCTTGGGCACTAAGTGTCATAAAATAGCAGTAAATGGAGTTATTATGGAGACATGATCGGACTTGGGGCTTAATGGCACTTAAATAAGCATTAAAAATAACTTGGGGAGGTCAGAATCATCCATTTGATCGGATACGGGACCATGCCGATCGGATGGATGAGACATTTTGATCCATCCGATCGGTTTCTCTCCATCCAATCGGATGGATGCATTTTGGCAGAAAACCATAAACATGAAAGTTGTAGATCTTTCTCTTAGCTTTCCGTGGCCGAAACGGGAGGTCAAACGGAGTCCGTATGCTCAACTTATGGCCAAAATGGTGAAGGTGTGTCGGGAACAACGAGTCTTCCATTATTTTTTCGTTTTAGCTTCTTTTCTTAATTTCACTTCTCGTTTTCCTTCTTGTACTTTATTCTTGAGTCTTTGGAGTGACAACTTCATGACTTTAATCTTCTCGAATATACTCCAAGAGACTTTCATTTGTCGGGAATTCTTCGTACATGCATAAATCTTCGTTTATTGATCGTTTTTACGTCTTTTTCTTCATTTTCCTGTAATACACACTTTTCCACGATTAAGTAACAAATATATACAAATATGACCAATTTCTATGCGTAAAAAAAACAATAATGCGACTAAAAACATGTTAATTTTGAGCGTTATCAATTACTTGCATGACTCTCTAGACTTGCCCACGTATCCTCACAAGCCAAATAACTCAACACTCACATCCTATAAACCCCTGGTATGTCAAGCATAAGATCACAACAACACCACAATAAGTAAATTTACCAATCTAACACGCTAAGCTTACCACAAAATCATAACAAACCCTAAATAAACCCTAATTAGGTCTATGTGCTTACTAAACCCTATTTGCTTAGTTAAACTAGTTTGAAAGTGTCCAAGGCTTAAGTATGAGTTACCCTAGGAACATTAGGATACTTTAGGACCCTTAGGCACTAGTACAACCCATTAGAGCTTAGGTACAAGTCCCTTAGGCATAAAACGATAACTAGGTTATAACTTCCCGAAAACTAGGTCAAACCTTCCCAAATCTTTCCCATAAGCTACTACCACTTAGTATAAGCCCCTTAGGACTTAGGATTAGTCACTAGAAAATCTTAGGAACTTAACTTAGGCACTAAACCCTAGGAAAAACCCTAAACTAACTCTAGGTATAACTAGGATAAAACTAAACCTAAAAACCTAAAACTAGTTACCAAACACCTTTAAACAACCNCATAAGCTACTACCACTTAGTATAAGCCCCTTAGGACTTAGGATTAGTCACTAGAAAATCTTAGGAACTTAACTTAGGCACTAAACCCTAGGAAAAACCCTAAACTAACTCTAGGTATAACTAGGATAAAACTAAACCTAAAAACCTAAAACTAGTTACCAAACACCTTTAAACAACCAACCAAGCACCCTAGCACCTCCCTTATACCAACCTAGCACCGTATCACCTTACAAGCACCCAAGCAAGTAGGTGCATCACTTACTTGTCACCTTCTTCTTCCTCTCGGCCATTCACCACCACAACCAGCCTAGCAGCCCCTAGCTACGCCATAGCTGGTCTTAGTCACCTCCTAGACTTGCCACAACTTCCCGTAGCTCAGCTTACTCACCTCCCCTTCCTCGACACCTCACCTCTCTTTTCTTGCTCGCTACTCTTTACCGCGACTATAAATACCCCCTCTCCCCTCCATTTCATTCCACACCTCTTCTCCTCTTTACCTCACATACATTCTATAGTATAAGACCCTTAGAAGCCATATAAGTTGAGTACAAGAGCTCAGACCTTGTCGAGTTGTGGTTTTAGTCGAGAGATACCCTAGAAAACCCTAAACCGTCGTTAACCCTTCCCCGAACTAGGTAAGCCTTCATTTCTTGTTCTTTTAGCTTTAGATTAGTCATAGGATAGTATTAGGTTGCCTTAGAACCCATAGGATCCCTTGCCTAAGCCTTGAACACTAGAACTAGTTAGTTTTCTTTTTCAAACCCTAAATAGAGTCGAATTACCTTTTATGTGCTATAAGTCCTTTCCATAAGCCTTAAACTAGTTTAGGTAACTTAGATAAGCTAATATTAGTTAAACATAAGCTAGGAAACCTTTTAGTTTCATAAAAGTATAGTTTGCATGAAATTAGGACTAGTTTTGCAAAGTTTTCCATGCATAGGGGTATATATGGTAATTTTCTAAAAATATAGAGTCTAGGGACTATTTTTGACATTTCTTAGAAGTTATAAGTATAAGAACCCTTTTTGCAAAGTTATAAAACCCTAGGATAAAAAGTTAAAAAGTTAAAAGGACTAGTTTTGCAAAAGTTATAAAGTTAAGGGTATAAATGGTAAATATAGAAAACTTATAATTCAAGGGTCATTTCTGTCATTTTCCTAAAATATATAAGTATAGGGACTAACAGTGTTAAGTCTAGATAGTTATAAACCTAAGTATTATAAGTATTATAAGTCTAGGGTAGATTTTGTAAATATACTAAACTTAAAGGGTATAAAGTAAACTATTTCATATATATAGCAAACCTATTTTAAAGTTAGAAGCATAACACAATACTAGGGAGCTTCATGTGAGGAGTACTATGTGGATATTTCGTTCTGACAAGTTTGTTGGGTTTACGATTTAAAGTGCCCTGACTCCTCAAACGATTATTTCATATACTTCTGAATTATGATGGCCCGAACGGTGTTATGTTATAACTAAACCCTAATAACAACATAACTCAATAGTAAGGAGCTTCATGTGAGGAGTAGTAACTTATGAATTATGATGGCCCGAACGGTATTATGTTTATAACATAATACAATAGTAGGGAGCTTCATGTGAGGAGTCTTATACTTCTGAAATATGATAGCCTGAACGGTGTTGTATTATATCTAAAACTCTAAGAACCCTAAGAATAATTACTTAAGAAACATAAACTAAACAACTAAAGCTTGACATACATCCACAACAACAACAACAACAACATCAGGATACGTGAGTAAGGCAGTCTAGTTTCTAAGTCACTCTTTGCCCTAGTTAGAATTCCCTAAGCCCAGGTGAGTTTTCATAGCCTCACACTTTTCAAAATGCTTTCTAAATGTTTTACAAACCCTGTGAGGGGGATACTTGCTACTTGCTTTACTTAAAACCGAATACAAGTCTTTTTATTTGGTTGTTGCACGAGTCAACTAACTGCCACCACTACATAACTAAAATTCATGAATCTAATTGTTTGGGATATTTTACCCACGCGAACGCGAGTATAGTTGATAGATCTATTGGAGTTTGACAACTCCCGTTGGTATTAACACCTCTCTGGGTGGTACCAATATGTACTACACTTGAACCCACTGAAGGATTAACTTTTGCAAGTTATCCTTCCCATCCCCTCATGTTGGGTCTGCAGCCCACATGACCCGGATTGTTAACGTGTGGTTCATGAGCTTAGTGCAACATACCCCACTCCTGATAATTGTGCATGCATCACAATTATCACACACACACAAAATTTTCCTAGATGGGTGTAACAACGTAGCCCAGGGAACTTGTATTCACTAACACTTAAACCTATGATTCTCACTCAACACCTAGTGTTGACTTTTTAAGCGTGTATCCTAGGTATACAATTATGGTGACATGGCAGGAGAAGGCACTGAACTTGGAGGACTTTCAATCTTGTTATCATTCCTACACTAATTCACCCTTAGATTCACGGGACCTCATCTTAATAAAACTCTGATATTTTAATGAATGATAACATATTTATAAAAACGTCTCTTTTCGAGTCGTTTTCTATTACTGTAACTATGATTCCATGAAGTAATACCCTAACCCTAAATCCACTGCGAAATGTGAAAATGGGGGTGTTACAGGTAAAGACATATCAAATCCGTTTATGGTTGATGGTTTACCAAAAACTATATGGTTATCAACTCACCATACTTAACAGTTAAGAGTTGGCTAGTCCATAGCAAACGGCTCATGGTAAAGACACATCAAATCCGTTAATAGCTGGTAGTTTGCTAAAAACTATGGTAGATCATTCTATTTTAAACCTATTTTATATTCCTACTGCTCTTAGAAATTTTTCTGATAAAAGTTTCTACTGCTAATTCAAAGTTTCCACTGTTAGTGTAAAAGTTTGTACTGTTGAACTAGCCGTTGCAACTGTTGTGTCAGTAACTAATTTTTAAACTAGCCGTTGAGTTAAATCATAATTGTTATTGTAGAACACTAGATAACATCACAAAAACGTTCATACTTGTGGTTTTGGTTCGTTGCATATAAGAAAGAAAAGAAAGAAATGTAGAGAGAGAAAGTTAGAGAGAGAAAGAGGTGAAGCCTTGGAGAGAAAACAAAAAAAAAAGAAAATAGATTATGAGAAGGCTTACCCTCTCCAAGGATGGAGAGGGTATTTATATGTACATGGGTTTTTGCCACTTGGGCGCGCCACTTGGGCTACGGATCAGGTATACAGTGGGTAAAGACCCGTCCTTCTTCCGCGAACTAATCTACTACTAATCTACGTTTTACTAACTAACATAACTACTACGAGCTAAAAAATGCTTAATCATATCTGGGGGTGACCGAATCTTTCTCATACAAAAAACGTATTCTTAACAATCTCCCCCTAAGGGAGGTCACCCCTGAAAATCATTCTTGAATTCTTGCATTGAGATCTTTGTAGATGCTTTTGTAGCTCGTAGTTGTTGATTCTTCATTGATGTACGACTCAAGATGACTTCCTTGATGTATATGATGATCTTTTGACTTTGCTCTTCTCTCTTCATCCAAATAATTAGCTTCAAGTCATCTTTGAGTGTATGTGTCTCTTTGTAATGTTGTGATTGTCTTTGTGATGTCATGCTTACACTTTTCTGGATCATGATCTTCTGCATCAGAGTTGTGGAAGCATAGTAGAAGCCCATTCCTTGATCATGATGTCTTTATATTTGTGGTTGAAGTGTAAGCATGAGATGATGAATCTGCATCTTTTTAGCAATCGGCATCAATCGTCAACTTCTTTGTCTTTGGTGTGATTACGCCTTTCCAACATGCTCATACATCTTTGTTGAGTAGATCTTCCCGGTTGAACAGTTCTGACGTCTCCTTTTAGATGTTGGTATGAGCATGTGGAACTAGAGTAATGGTGGTGAACATAGTAAGTTTGGTATGTTGAGCTGCATAAAACTTGGTTAGTAATAAACATACCGGCACTTACAAGTTTGGACTTCGAGATCATCAACAGCATAGTGTAAAGACTTTCTCTAATCCTTACCAAGGCCGTTCCTAATCGGATGCCCCCGAAAGGGCTTTCACTGACATACCGAAGTACACCAACGATTAGGTGAGTCGCTGGAGATCACCCCACGACTGTAGACCTTTTGGAACACCACCGTACATACTAAGCGTATCCACAAGAGATTACCGAAGTGACCTGCTGTCAGGGCTATTTGATGTTGACCCTGGCAGGAGTTTCCACTCAATCACTGGGAAATACTTATGTATATTCCCTCATAAGTGTTCTTGGCAGATAGCTAAGGTCTGCGTAGGACTCTAAATATTACACCTGGTGTCCATAATGTTGAACAACCAGTGTAGAAGTATCAAGTGTTCCTATGAGATCTTTGATGCATCTCTTGGCTCTAGACTCGATAAGTGCACATTTGGTTATCCTATTCGGAGACTAGGGAGGGGTCTCCTGTTTCAATATCAACTAGCTCTAAGAGACAAGTCGATAGATTACACCGGTTCCCCGTGAGAATGAACAAGCTCTTTTAAGAGAACTTGAGTGGCTGGAAGGTTTAGTGCAGTGCGTCACTGGGTCCATGACGTCTTTTCTTCAATACCGATGTTACCTTAGTAACAATCAGTAGCATATGAATTGAACCCGGTTTCTGCCATAAGGTTGAATAGTTGGAGGGCTATTTCTTTTCACCCTTTCTCATTTCATTTCTTTTTAATTCTTCAACCCCTTCAGTGCTTACCGAGACTTCATCACTAGAACTTTGTTGGGTTTGTTCCAGTCCTAGCTCAGTCACAGTCGGCACTCTTCCCTTTCTCACTTTTCTCCTTTTTTGTAATCATTCCTAAGGACTTCTAATCTATATATTGGATTGTCCCTTGGAAGATCCCTCCGGTTCTGGTGGATCATGGGAGCATATACCTAACCTTACCATCCTTATAACTCCATGCATTTAAAGTAAAGTGGTCGGTCTTTTGGTATCTTTCCACAATCGCCATATAACCAAATCATTGAAAATTCTCTCAAAGTGTTTATGATTAAGAAACTCATTTTGTTAACACTTTGAGAGTTTTAACATTTTTCAAATACTCCCCCTTAACATGTGCTCATAGGTAAAGAAAGAAATTTGCACATGTCGGGGTGAGTTGCACATATTTTAATTGATCGGCTCTTAATAGACATATACCCGAGGGACACGTTTACGTTGCTTAGTTAAAGGGATCCATTATCAGCTTTTAGGTGATAACTAGCCCTAAGAACTAACTTGAAGTTGTTAACATTCCTTAAAAAAGGAAGTTAGACCCGTCAAAGTATACATCTAAGAAGAGTTTCTCGAAACGGTACTTTCTACTTAGACCAATCCTCTTCGAGACACGTTTACATCACTGGTAAACCAGCTTGAAATTATTACCCGGCCAGGACTAGTCCTTTTGATTCAAGGCTTTTCATGTTTCGTCAATTCATGAGTCAAGTTCTGAGTCATAATCAATTCACGATTTCTACTTATTAATGTAAAAACACGCGAAAGACTCTTAGCCACTTGCTCCCCCTCAATATGTGCACATTGATTGAATCAATTTGAAAGTTTTTAAAACTTTGGCACATACGGGTGAGCTTTTATACGAGATCATTTATTCATCATTTTTCAATCACTTGCTCCCCCTCAATATGTGCTTTGTTCATAATCCAAAATCTTTAAAATTTTAGCACATATGGGAGCGATCTTTTGAGTCCAAAAACATCACATTTATTCACTTGCTCCCCCTTAATATGTGCTATGAATAAAATCCAAAATCTTTAAAATTTTTTGCACATATGGGAGTGTTCTCTTAAGTCCAAAAACATCCTTTTAAGTTCTAAAAACATCACATTTAAATCAGTTTTCATATTTAAATCACATTCTCTCCCCCGATCATAAAATTTCAAATCTTTTGAGATATTGTGATCCCATTTGATTTAAATGATTTTCGAAGAAGCTTTGGAGATAAATGTGATAAGATTTTAAATGTTTACTGATTTTGAGACACTTTTTGAATTTCACTGTTGCTGGTGCACAAAGCTTTTAAAGGAGTAGAAATTTTGAGCAAATACGCTCCCCCTCAATTAATGACCCGTTTTTAATTTTAACGTTTAATAGCCATTAATGTGAGCGGTAACGTATTTGAGAAAATTTAAGTCCGATAGCCACCTTGTACACCACAAAATCTCTTTTGAAGAATTTTAGAAGAAAGAGATTTTGGGAAAAGAAGACTTCTCTTCTTTTACTAGAAAGGTTGTACTGAAGCGTACAACTTTTCGGATAATCCGCGCACAGAAAAAAACATGGTGACTTGTTTTTCACGGATTTTGAAAAATCGGGTTGCTATCTGAAGTAATAGCAAACCATAATTTTAAGAACGGGTTGCAGTCTGAAATAACTGCAAGCCATAATTTATGCAAACATATTTTTGATATTTTCAATTTTTCAGATTTTTATGGTTTTTATAAATTTTATATTTTTGTATTTTTCTTTTCTGGTTTTTATAATATATATATATATATATATATATATATATATATATATAAGGATATGTGAAGTGAATCAGTTACTCCTCATTGTCTTCCTGAAGACTTTTGAGTGATTCAGGAGTGATACTCTTCATTCCAAGACGTGGGAGAATGAATTGAAACCGTTCTCGAGGAAGTGCTTTGGTGAAGATATCTGCCAGCTGAAATTCCATCCTCACAAAGTAAAGTTCCACAATTCCCTTTTCCACTTGTTTTCTGATGAAATGATGTCTAATGTCGATGTGTTTTGATCTTGAGTGCTGGACGTTGTTGCAGCATAGAGCAATGGCACTTTTGTTGTCACAGTACATCGGAACTTTATTGTAATTAAAGCCATAGTCGGATAATTGAGACCTCATCCAAAGAATTTGAGCACAGCATGATGACATGGCAATGTATTCAGCCTCTGTAGAGGAGATTGATGTACTCATTTGCTTCTTTGATGACCAACTAACCAGCTTATCTCCTAGAAATTGAGCACCGCCCGAAGTACTTCGACGAGTATCTTGACAACCCGCATGATCAGCATCAGAGTAAGCAGTGAGAGCCATTGCAATATCTTTAGGATACCAAAGGCCAATGTGAATTGTTCCTTGAAGATATCTTTTGACTGCTTCTAAGTGCTTTTTAGTAGGTTTGGATTGATAACGAGCACACATGCAGACAGCAAATAAAAGATCTGGTCTGCTAGCCATGAGATACATCAATGATCCAATCATGCTTCGGTATTTGGTTTGGTCGATTAGTGCGCCTTCAACATCCTCATCCAGCTTTGTTCTCTCAACCATTGGAGTGTCAACAGATTCACATGATTCAAATCCAAATTTCTTAAGTATTTCACTAGCCTACTCGGATTGATTGATGAAGATACCGTGTGGATTTGAGAAATCTGAAGCCCCAAGAAGAAAGACATTTGCCCCATCATGGACATTTGGAATTCAGTACTCATTTCTTGTGCAAACCTATCACATTCCGATGGATCGGCAGATGTGAAGATGATGTCATCCACATAGATCTGAACGTGGAGACGATGCTCTCCCAGCTTTCTAGTGAACAAGGTAGGATCGACTACACCCTTGGTGAATTGGTTTGCTAGAAGGAATTTGGATAGGGTATCATACCATGCTCTGGGTGCTTGTTTAAGACCATATAGTGCCTTCTTCAAGCGATAGACATGATTTGGGCGTTCAGGATCAACAAACCCCTCTGGTTGGCTTACATATACCACTTCCTTTAAGTGACCATTGAGAAAGGCAGTTTTCACGTCCATTTGGTAGACGACCATGTTCTGACTGGCTGCATTGGCAAGGAAGATTCTGATGGCTTCAATTCTGGCAACTGGTGCGAATGATTCCTCAAAATCGATGCCTTCTTCTTGTCTGTACCCTTTGGCCACAAGTCGAGCTTTGTTCTTCAGCACTTCACCATATTCGTCAAGCTTCACTTTGAAGATCCATTTGAGAGCGATAATCATAGCACAGTCAGGAGGGGGCACTAATTCCCAAACATCTAGTCTGTCAAATTCATGGATTTCATCTTGCATTGCAGTGAACCAGGACATTTTAGTCAAAGCGTCTTTATAATCTTTTGGTTCTACTTTGGACAGTATGTTGCTAACGAAACACCATAAAGCATCTGTGGCAAGTTGTCTACGGGTAGATACCGGCCTAGATGGGTTACCAATGATGTTGTCAATTGGGTGATCGTTTGTCCATTTCCTGATATGCTCATGAAGTTGATGACTGGGAATTGAAGTAGCTGTGTTGGAATCTTCTGAGGAGGTTGCCAAAGTGGATGGTTCAGGAGCAAATATGTTGACAAAAGGTTCATCAGGTGGTTGAGTAAAAGGATTCACTTCAAATGTGTTATCAGATGCTTCTTCTTGAGGTATTGAAGAATGTTGATCAGTGTGATCGGTATGACTGGATGATGGAGCATTCTGACTAAGAGAGATGGAGATGGAAGGCCCGTTTGTAGGTTGAGGTTCATCATTAGCAGCAGCATCAAGACTGATGACTTGTTGTTCTGGTTCGACTCTCTGTTGAGGCTCAAAATACTCATCATACATTGGATCAAACAGTTTCTTCAAATTCTCACTCGAAGGTGGCACATAAGGAGTATCAGTGGTGGAGGAATGTACAAGTCCCGAACTAATGGGTCCAGGAGTCCAGAGATTAGATGCGGGTCCTGAACTGGAGTATTCAGGAACCGTTTGCTCGGTCAGCTCATCAAACGTGACATGGATGGTTTCCATGATTTGTCGGGTTCTTTTGTTGTAGATTCGATAACCCTTCTTGTTTGGTGCGTAGCCAACGAAAATTCCAATATCAGCTTTTGCCTTGAGCTTTCCCAAATCTTCGCTTTCGTTGGTCGGGTAACATAATGCACCAAAAACTCGAAGAAAGGAGAGGTCGGGTTTTCTTTCATGCACCAGCTCATAAGGGGTTTTGCAGTGAAGAGGATGTATCAGTGATCTGTTCTGAGTGTAACAAGCAGTTGCAATTGCCTCTCCCCAGAGAAACATAGGAGCTTTGGAGAAGATCAACATAGTTCGTGCTGCCTCTACAAGTGTACGGTTTCGTCTTTCAACGACTCCATTCTGCTGAGGTGTTCGAGGTATACTCCTTTGATGACTAATTCCCATCTCTTCATAAATCTGAGTAAGTTGCTGATTGACAAACTCCGTTCCATTATCTGTGCGGACGAATCTGACAGTTTTATTGAGTCCAACTTGCAGCTGCTTGATTAGTTTGATGATGATTTCAGGTGTTTCGTCCTTGGATCTGAGGAATTTGACCCATGTGAAACGAGAGTAGTCATCAATGATCACTAACACATATCTCTTTCCAAATATGCTTTGCACTCTCATGGGACCACAAAGGTCCATGTGAAGGGTATGAAGAACTTCCATAATGGTGTTGATGGTTTTGGGTTTGTGAGTATGCCTCTTGCTTTTACCAAGCTGACATGCGGAACAAAGATGATCTTTTTCATACTTCAGCCTGGGCATGCCTCGAACAAGATCTTTACGAGTAAGTTTATTGATGGTACCGAAGTTCAAATGGTTCAAACGACGATGCCACAACCATGACTTGTTCTTGGAGGCCTTAGATAGTAGACATATTGGAGATGATTGCATCATATCTTCAATGGATATAGTTTAGGGATTTGAGCCACGTTTTCCTTTCAGGAGATCCAAACCATCCAATCTTCTAACATAACAAGTGTGTTTTCTAAAGGCAACTTCAAGATCTGAGTCACAAAATTGACCTACGGAGAATAGATTGTGCCCAAGACCTTCTACATAATATACCCGAGAAATAACGCTGTCACCAACCACATAATCTCCATAACCCATTATTGCACCAATATGATCATTCCCGAATCTAACAGTCCCGATAAACCTTTTCATAAAATTTCTGAGCCGCGAGCAATCCCCCGTCATATGTTTTGAGCAGCCTGAGTCCAAATACCACAGGGCGATTTGTACGACCTGCATTTGAAATCAGACAGATATGGATAACGGAAAGACTTGGATCCCCAACCATAAGTGGGGTCCGATTGGTTAGCCCAGACATTGTTAAAAGCAATAGAAGAGGAAAAATTACTAGCATCCTTAGTCATAACATGACATGCTGGGGGACTAGACTTATGGTTTGCGCATTGGGTTCCTATAGGAAAAGTTCTACCAGTCTTCTTCCAAATCCTAATGTTGTAGAACTTAGGATTAGACTGCTTAGCAAAGGGGCGTTGACTTCCTATCGATACTAGTCTTCCAGTGGGTCTCCAATGATAGCCAACATTAGTAAACTTCCTTCCTGTTGCTTTCCAAACATGTTTAACACGATTATAATAAACAGCATGACAACCAGGAGATACTTTAGAAGCATTCAAACATGTCTTAACACACACATCATGATTACCTGAATTTAAATAGTTATTACATATCTCACAAATGGTTTTAGAATTCGAATTAATTACAGTACGCCTAGAGCTAATACTAGTATCAACACGATTCACATCATTCAGATCAGTCTTATTGTTCCTAATGTGGTCTTCTACTTTCTTTCCTTGAGCACTTTTAGCTGGCGAAGTACTATCATTCCTTGTATTGCAACTAGGCTTTGACCCGCTAGCATTAGTGACAACTTTTACTCCTGTAGAATTAATGATGGGAACATTAGAACGAGAAACTGTTGTTTGATTTCTGGTATAAGATGTGTTATGTTCTGGTGATGTGATGGGCACTNGATAGTAGACAGATTGGAGATGATTGCATCATATCTTCAATGGATATAGTTTAGGGATTTGAGCCACGTTTGCCTTTCAGGAGATCAAAACCATCCAATCTTCTAACATAACAAGTGTGTTTTCTGAAGGCAACTTCAAGATCTGAGTCACAAAATTGACCTACGGAGAATAGATTGTGCCCAAGACCTTCTACATAATATACCCGAGAAATAACGCTGTCACCAACCACATAATCTCCATAACCCATTATTGCACCAAAATGATCATTCCCGAATCTAACAGTCCCGATAAACTTTTTCACGAAATTTCTGAGCCGCGAGCGATCCCCCGTCATATGTTTGAGCAGCCTGAGTCCAAATACCATAGGGCGATTTGTACGACCTGCATTTGAAATCAGACAGATATGGATAACGAAAAGACTTGGATCCCCAACCATAAGTGGGGTCCGATTGGTTAGCCCAGACATTGTTAAAAGCAATAAAAGAGGAAAAATTACTAGCATCCTTAGTCATAACATGACATGCTGGGGGACTAGACTTATGGTTTGCGCATTGGGTTCCTATAGGAAAAGTTCTACCAGTCTTCTTCCAAATCCTAATGTTGTAGAACTTAGGATTAGACTTCTTAGCAAAGGGGCGTTGACTTCCTATTGATACTAGTCTTCCAGTGGGTCTCCAATGATAGCCAACATTAGTAAACTTCCTTCCTGTTGCTTTCCAAACATGTTTAACACGATTATAATAAACAGCATGACAACCAGGAGATACTTTAGAAGCATTCAAACATGTCTTAACACACACATCATGATTACCTGAATTTAAATAGTTATTACAGATCTCACAAATGGTTTTAGAATTCGAATTAATTACAGTACGCCTAGAGCTAATACTAGTATCAACACGATTCACATCATTCAGATCAGTCTTACTGTTCCTAATGTGGTCTTCTACTTTCTTTCCTTGAGCACTTTTAGCTGGCGAAGTCCTATCATTCCTTGTATTGCAACTAGGCTTTGACCCGCTAGCATTAGTGACAACTTTTACTCCTGTAGAATTAATGATGGGAACATTAGAACGAGAAACTGTTGTTTGATTTCTGGTATAAGATGTGTTATGTTCTGGTGATGTGATGGGCACTTTAAAGGTAACTCGCTTGTTCTTAACCTTAGAGGAAAAATCATCAGTCTTATCACGCATGCAAACAACTTTAGGACATGTACCAATGGCGTAATCTAAGAGCTCATATGATCTGTTAGTGAGATAATACACATCACGGATGCCAATGTCCGCAGGTCTCATCATTCTAACTTCTTCAATAGTCTCGCAAAGGATATCTAGGCAATCCTTAAGATACCTAAGGTACTCACTATGAACAAACGCATTATTCCTAAGGGGTAGAGGAATATTAATGGCATCAACGTCAGTTCTTTTTGTTTTAGCAACCTTGGAGAGACTGCAATCACATGCAGTGACTAGCATTTTCCCTTTCACCTGAGTCTTTAGATTCTCATTCTCTTTAAGCAAGGAAGTTATCTTTTCATTGTCTTTATCACGTGTGATCTTAATCGAATCATATAACTCTTTGTAATGTTGTTTCATCTTAGAGTTTTCAGCTTGAAAACAATCATTTTCATATTTCAAGTCGTTAATGACATTTTGAAGTTGAAAATTTTGAAAATCTAAACACGGAAGTTTCAGGGTATCAATCACATCACATTTATTTGTCTTAAATTTTGCAATCTGAAGCTTCAGTTTCCGAATCGTGTTTGTGTGAGCTTGAATTCTTTCATCCCGTTTGGCTAATTCAAAATACACATCAAATTCAGGAGCATCCGAAGATGTCTTAGCATTTGAGTTTCTAATTCTTTCTTCTAGATGTTGGTATCTTAATTGCAAGTTAAGATTATCAACCTCTAGTTTTGAAAATTGCTTGACCATGTTATCATGATCATCTTTTTAAATTTTTTTGCGCAGTTTTAAATTCTCCCCCTCAAGCTCAACAACACGATTCTGGAAAACTTTTAATGTAACAGACATTTCATGAAATTGGGAAGTAGTTAAAGAAGAATCACTAGCGGTATAAAACACATCTTGAGCAATGCACATAGCAATCAAATTATCATTCATGATGAGAGCATTCTTCCTTGCAATTTCACTATCTTGAAGATCTATTACAGTTTGTTTTCCTTCACGTTCCTGGTTTTTAAACACCTCTTTCATTTCATTGATCTCTGATTTAAGAGACGTTTCCATGCATTCAAAGTGGTTTTTGATTTGTTTGAAAAATGGAATGACTTCTGTGAGATAGCATTCTTTTGTAACTTCAAAACCCCTTTCACCCTCAGTAATTCCTGTTGGAGTAATCCTCTTTTTACATGTTTTGTCAAAATCCGCAAACATTTGATACAGAACATACATGCTAATAAGAGTTTTACATTGAGTCGGAAGAGCTATCTGAACTAGGTTCATAGGTGTATTGGGAGGATACACCGTTGGGGTAGCAAACTTAAGGGGAGTAGTAGCCATAAGTTGTTCTGCTCTCATTTTTTCAACATCTAAGGCCCAAAAAATCTGTTAAGGGGTTAACTTAGTTTGGGGAACAAAGACAGTCAATCGGTTCTGTTCATAATAGTTATGGGGCTTGACATTAACACGCTTTTCAATGCTCGTGGGATCCTTCATCTTATTCTCAAGTCTTTTCCTATTTTCTGTTTCACTTTCATCAATCTCTTCTGTATCACGCACATCAGGGGGATCATGATTGGGCTTAAGCATCACATTATAGTCATATAAGGCAGGTTGAGAGGCACTAACACTCCTAAGAAAACTATGTTTATCACGAAGCTTAATGTGCTTTTGTATCATTTGAGCAGTTTGAATGGTTTGGCCTTGTGTGTACAATTTGTTTTCAAGCTTGTTCTTTAAGGCCTTTAAATTGGAAAAGTCGTTAAGGAGTTTGGCTTCCTTATTCTGAAAATCTAGTTTTAGTGTGGTGACATTATTTTGAATCTCCTGCTTTGTTTAACGGGTTGATCGATTTGATTTTGCAAAGATTTTATTTCCACTCTTAACTTTTCTTCCTTTAAATTCCTTTCGGTAATATATGTACACATTTGCCAATCCATTTTCTGTTCACGTTCGGTTAACTCAAATTTTGCACGTTGTTGATACATATTCACCTGATCTTTAAGAATATTAATCCTAGTGCTCAGAGTATCATCAGGTATAACAGCAGTATATTCATCATATTCACACGTATCATTATTAACACAAGAGTCATTACTTGGTAAAGCAGTCTCGACACTTTGTTTCAAAAATTGCTCATATGGGACAACATTGCTATTACCCATATCAACAGGATCTGAATCAATAATG
This sequence comes from Artemisia annua, assembly GCA_014162995.1. Taxonomy (NCBI): domain Eukaryota; kingdom Viridiplantae; phylum Streptophyta; class Magnoliopsida; order Asterales; family Asteraceae; genus Artemisia; species Artemisia annua. The sequence goes on along the minus strand of LBNU01024796.1, from coordinate 14,205 downwards.
TCGGTGTGTTTTACTTCGTTATGAGTCCTTTGGTTGTGCATCACATCATCAACATGTGCATCGTCAGATGCTCTACTGGGTCCATCAGACTCTTTATTGTCATCCATATGTTGTTGTTTTGAGGGAACATTAGTGTTTTTCAAATCAACATCATCTGGTGTGACAATACTATTTTGATGTTCCTCATTGAGCATCGTTTGAATAGCACTTCTTTCATATGTGTCATATAATTTGAGTACCTCAGAAATGATTGATGATTTGGAAGATCCTGATTGATTTGCTGATGTGACTGCTGATGTAAGCTTGGCCATAAAGATGGTTTGTGCAGTAGGTTCATCATCAACATCAGAATCAAAGGCATCACAGTCTTCAGCCTGGAAGATGTTTGGGTCATTAAGAGCAAGATCCTGAACTGGTTGATCATCCACATCAGCATCAAAGGAATTCCCTTTATCACCAGCAAGAAATAGCAGTTTTTCCTCATCCAATTGCACTCCATTTTCTTGGGCTTGCATCAGCACCATTTTATCTTTGAAGTAGTCGGAATTCTGAGGACGTTTTGGTTCAGTGCAGTTTCTTGCAATATGACCTAGCCCACCACAGTTGTAGCACTTGATTCTTCCTTGTCCTTGATTGCCATTACCCATTCTGTTCTGAACATTTCCTCGGACATTCTGTCTTCCCTGAACCACAACTCGCCCATCTTCCACAACAGCAAGATTACGTGGATTAGATGAGGTTCTGAGTTGATTGTTGGTTTGAGGAAGAGTGCTTCTGAAGTGTTGAACCAGCAGAGAGACTTGATTGGAGAGATTATCAATTCTCTTGTCCATGTAGGAATTTCCCGATTCTTGTGAATTAGTTTTGACACTTGCTGATTGCATTGAGGGTTGACCAAGAGAAGACTGATTCTGTGTTGCTTGAGCAGTGATTGGAGGATTGATTAAGTCAGCTGAGAATTGGTTGAGTCCTTGAGCAATGGAGATTAGAGCAAGAGGATCATTTGAGGGATGAAACTTCTCTCTTAGCTGACGATCATACATGGCATGTTTCTCATGTTGTTGCAGATAAGCATAGAGTTGCTCATAGTTGGTGTTTCTGAGTCCTTTGTTTAGCTTCACAGCTTTGACAAACCGATCCCATTCTGGTGACATGTTATTGACGAACTTTGAGTTGAGTTGGATGTTGGACATTGTCATTCTGATCATTCTCATGTCATTCACAAGCTTGTGGAATCTGACATAGTAATCATTGATGCTTTCACCAGGGTTCATCTTAAAGTGCACGAATTCATCGTACAATTGAGACTCACGATCTTCCTTTGTTAGTTCTGAACCACCTAGAAACATTTTGACATTGTCCCAAACAGCTTTGGCCTCAGTGTTGAAGTTAATCAGTTTGTATATGTCCTTTGGTAGCACTTGTACCACAATGTTTGAAGCACGAATGTCAGCATCATATCTTTCTTTTCAGCTTCATTCAGATCATTGTACGTACGAGGTCTGTCAATTCCAAAGGTGACTGTCCCTGTAATACCTAAAATTTTCATCTTGAGAAAATTACCAAATACCCCTAGATTTTAAAATTTTAATAAAAACTATATAAATTAAAATAAAAACTATATAAATTAAATAAAAACTATATAGATCACCAAATAAATTCTAAATTTTTACAAGAGCCCAAATTTTGATCCAAGATAATTATTTAAGTTCAAAAAAATTCAAAAACCCCAAAACATTTAAATATACACGCCTAGTTTATTTTCCTAGCCAATTAATTATTATTTTGTACAAAATNCATGTCATTCACAAGCTTGTGGAATCTGACATAGTAATCATTGATGCTTTCACCAGGGTTCATCTTAAAGTGCTCGAATTCATCGTACAATTGAGACTCACGATCTTCCTTTGTTAGTTCTGAACCAGCTAGCAACATTTTGACATTGTCCCAAACAGCTTTGGCCACAGTGTTGAAGTTAATCTGTTTGTATATGTCCTTTGGTAGCCCTTGTACCACAATGTTTGAAGCACGAATGTCAGCATCATATCGTTTCTTTTCAGCTTCATTCGGATCATTGTACGTACGAGGTCTGTCAATTCCAAAGGTGACTGTCCCATCATCACCAGTGGAGATAACATCTCTGGTAGTGCCCATTTGGAACGGCGTTCATCAATTGATCTCAGAATGTTCTCCCCATTTTCTTTGCCTTGACAATACAAGCGAATTCTTTGTGACCAAGACTCATAGTCCGTTCTTTCTAGCATTGGAGATTGAGTGTGAGACCCAACAGCTTGGATATCATCAATAGATGTTACAGTAGTCATGATGACAAGGTCTCAGACGGGATTTTACAACACATGTGACTTAAACCGAGAAATCGATTCTTTCCCGGGATTTTACTAAAGTCAACCAGGAAAACCGCTAAGATGAGTAAACCGCTGGAACAGTAACCGCTGACAAGTAACCGCTGAAATAAAAACACTGATGTAATAACCGCTGAAACTTAACCGCTGGAATAGTAACCGCTGATTATTAAACCGCTGACAATAGTAACCGGTGACAAGTAAACCGCTGGAAGTTAACCGCTGAAACAGTACAAAGTACAGCGTAATGTTCGCTGATCAACTTGTACTAACCGCTAGTACTTAACCGCTGAAACCCAAGTTAACCGCTGCGAAGAACACCTTAACGTAGAGCAAACCGCTGGCAAGAAAAAGGTTCCAAAATCACTCGTATACTTCACAGACGTTAGATTTAGTCCAACCAACTGATAAACTAGATGAATCTAACCCCTCTAATCCTAGAAGTACAAGAAAGAACACAAGAATCACCACGAACAAGCTCCAAAATGAGTAAAAACCACCCTAAACTAATAGAAACCAAAACAAACCATACACCACAAGTCCTACAATCCCTAGGATGTATCCATGGCTCTTGATACCAATTGTAGAACACTAGATAACATCACAAACATGTTCATACTTGTGGTTTTGGTTCGTTGCATATAAGAAAGAAAAGAAAGAAATGTAGAGAGAGAAAGTTAGAGAGAGAAAGAGGTGAAGCCTTGGAGAGAAAACCAAAAAAAAGAAAATAGAATATGAGAAGGCTTACCCTCTCCAAGGATGGAGAGGGTATTTATATGTACATGGGTTTTTGCCACTTGGGCGTGCCACTTGGGCTGCAGATCAGGTATACAGTGGATAAAGACCCGTCCTTCTTCCGCGAACTAATCTATTACTAATCTACATTTTACTAACTAACATAACTACTACGAGCTAAACAATGCTTAATCATATCTGTGGGTGACCGAATCTTTCTCATACAAAAAACGTATTCCTAACAGTTACCATACTTATAGGGTTTTATTTATGAGAATTATCCACTTTCTTTTTCACTTTTATTCTTTACCAAAGATAAAATTCTTACTTAAGATAATCTTTCACTTGCGTATTTATCTCAAACCCTAGCAGTATAAAACCAAAACTCAATTGGCTTGTCTTACTTTCAATTAACTCTAATCCGATCATACTTCTGAAATTCAAATCAATTATACATGGCTATTTTGGAGTTTGTTGATGCACACAACCAGGTTGCTTTCTTGGAGAAAACAGAGGTCAAAGATGGGCCTATTTTTCATCAGATTGTGGATTTTCTAAATGCTACTCATATAAGGTATGCTTTAACTTTAAACCCCACAATCTATGTCTCCCAAATCAAGAAGTTTTGACAGACTGAAACTGCCACAACTATTGAAGATGGGGACACACATGAAACTGTTGATGCACTCAGAGCAACAGTGGATGGGGTAACTATTGATGTTACTGAATCATCCTTGAGGAGACTTCTCCACTTGGATGATCAAGGAGGTATCATCACATTACCTAATCCAGAAATACTTGAATACATCTCTTCTATGGGGTATGATACATCCAACCAAAAACTTACTTGTCAAAAGGGATGTTTCTCTCCACATTGGAGGTTTTTCATGCATACTCTTCTACATTGTATAAGTCCTAAGAAAACTGCTTTTGAGCAATTTAGCACAACAATGGCTATACCTCTTATGTATCTATCTACTAATAGGACTTTTAATTTTTGAAAGTTTATATTTAACTGTATGGTTAACAATGTGAAGACATACAAATTTTTAATGTACCCAAGATTTGTTCAAACTGTTTTACAAGAACACCAGTTGTTACCTCACAAAAACATTTATCCAACTCCTTGCCTGCAACAGAAAGTTTTTCAAAATATGAATTAGGCAACTAGGGGTTATAAAGGGGTAGTAACTGAACTTTTTCAACAAATGCTTGAAGTAATTGCACAGGCACAGGGTGAAGGGGCAGCAATCCCAGCTGCACCCCAATATACACCCGCAATCATTGTTCCATCAACCTCCTAAACTCCCCTAATTAATCATACTTATAGGAGGAGGACAAAACAGGCAACTCCTCCTATCACAACACTCAATGTACCTGAACCTTTTGGTGTAGGTACAAGCAGTGGTGGTTTAGGAGTACTTCCTAGTCCAACTAGGGAGGAAACTGAACCTTTGCCCCATGATTCACCTCTCTCAGTAGGTCACATAGCTGGAAGTGTTGAGGGCAGTGTGAAACTTAATGAATTGATGGACACTTGTACAAAGTTGGCAAAACAAGTAGCTCAATTGGAGAAAGACTTGGTAGAAACTAAGAAGCAACATGCCAAAGATAATAAAGTCCTTCTTGATGAAATCAAGTTACTTAAAGAGGAGGTGAAGCAACTTAAGAAGAAAAGAACAGCAAAACTTGTGCTTTCATCTCCATCCTTAGATAATGATGGTGACTCAGGTGACTCCAGTGATGATTTGGGTGATTCTCCCAAACAGGGGAGGAAAACAGATGCAAGAACTCATGGGAGGAGATTGAATTTTGAAGAAGATCAAGGTTTTGGAGACTTTGTAGATCTTGACTTGGCCAATGATCAAGCAGATGAACCAGTTGAAGAAGCTCAGGGTACAAAAGAAATTTCTCAAAAACAACAACAAACAGAGGAATTGGCTAAAGATGATTCAACAGAAATTGTGGATCTGGAAGCTCAAAAGATACCTGAAGAAGTGTTGGATACTGCTTCAAGTCAACCCATCACTAGCAAAGAACAAGCAGAAGGTATTGCTAGTTATGTTGAAGAAACTGCTGAGGAAGAGATTGCTAGAAAAAGGAAAGAAAAGGGCAAAGCTCCTTTGACTATTGAAGAGGCTATCAACCAAAGAAGATCAAGGCTAGGGTTGCTGCACAGATAGATTATGATGCAGAAGTAGAAAGAAAAGTTCAAGAAGAGGAAATGGCAAAGAAAGCTTATCAAGATGAAATTGACATTGCAAGTTTCATGGAAGCTCATAGACTACAAAATGAAGAGTTGAAGTTACCATCTAATCCGAATTTTTCTTATGTACCAACTGAAGAAGACATTGAACATATGATCAACACATATCCAGAAGTAAAGAAGAAAGCTATTGAGCTTGTTGCAGATCAAAGCCTTACAACTGAAGAAAGATCAGCTCAACTAGCTGATTTTATACAGATGAAGAATGTTCAAGCACTCAATGAGATAATAGTTTCAATCAAGAAGAATCAGAAGAAGCAAAGGCAACCATCCAATGTTCAAGTAATTGTAGGCATAAAGAAATTTTTGTGCAATGTAGTTGGATGGAAGATGTATCAATTCAAAGGGAAGTCACATGAAGAAATTGAAGGTCTGTACTATACGGCTTTTAGAGGAGACAAAGACTTTGTTCCAATGGATTCTGAAAAAGAAGCAAGAAGATTTAAAAGGCCATGTACAACTCTTGAACCAGAAGCTGCTAAGAAGCAAAAGTCATCTCAAGAAAAGTAAGGCAATAAGTTGACTGAAGAACAGCTTGATGAAATGGTTATGATTGATCCTTAGATACTTTACAATGAGCCACTCCAAGCAAGACATCCAATAGCTGACTGAGATTCACAGTGATGAGTTTGGAGAAGCTTGGAAGATTGTCAGAATAGGTGGTGTCACAGGGTTATACAGAGATTTTAAAGACCTTGTCAGATCTTGTGACAGGGAATATCTAGATACTGTATGGAGATTGGTTCAGGACAAGTTTAAGGAAGAAGAGCCCTCAAGTGTTAAAGCTAAGGAGCTATGGATGCATTTCAGAAGACTTTATACACCTGACCCAAGTGATAGATATTGGAGATTTGAAGCAGATAATTTAACTACTCTATGGAAACATTACAGCTCAAGTGATGTTCACCATGTATCTACACAAGATGGAGTAGATGTGTTCATGCTAACTGAGAAAGAATATCCTTTGAGAGCAGGAGTGCTTACAGTGATGATCTCTTCAAAGCTAAGATGTGAAGAAAGAACACCTCACCTTGAAGACCTGCTACAAAGAATTCATGAACAGAACTCTAGAGCCATTAGAGAGTTGAGAAGAAGATGAAGTGTTTGGAAGAATCCCCCCCCCCTAATCATCAAAGAAGAATTTGATTCAAGGAAACTTAATGATTTACACAGAAATCATAAGTTTAGAGGAGGATTGTTGGGAATAAACTAACAGTTACCACTGTTATGCTTGGAAGAAAAAACTGCTAGAAGAATACACTAGCAGTGGAAACATCATTACCACTGCTAGTACATATAGTTTCCACTGCTTATATGATAACTGTTATGTATTCATGTAATAGATAAGTATAGAAAAGATCTTGTGAATATCTTATTTAGTTAGACTTATACTTATCTTGTAAAGGACTCCTTGTCCTATAAAAGGAGGTCCTAGGTTTAGGTTAAACATACGATTCATTGCTAAAGCTTCAAGGTGTAACCCTAGTGATATCTAAGATCACTCGTATTATTCTTAATAATATTGAAGCTACACGTTTGGTTAATGATGAGGTGAAAAGTGTACCCGTTTTAGGGGGTCATTTAAGCCCTAATTCGAGTTAATATGATCAAATGTTGCCCTAAATCGTTCCTTTTGTCATTTTAGGTACTTTTGAGAAGAATTCTGGAAAACACACCATTTTGGACGTTTTTGGAGCATAAAGTGAAGAAAACGACAAAGTCTCAAAAGAATGCTGGAAATCCTTCCTGACGGCGTCAGAGTCACAAGGTGACGCCGTCAGCCAACCAAGACAAAGGAGTGGATTCTAACTATATGTGACGCCCTAAGAAGAAAATGTGATTTTTACACCTGACGGCGTCAGGTGTTAATATTCCTAGGCCGTTAGGTGTTAAGTTAAAGAGTGACAGCCCAGAGCAAGTTTANTACAAAGAATTCATGAACAGAACTCTAGAGCCATTAGAGAGTTGAGAAGAAGATGAAGTGTTTGGATGAATCCCCCCCCCCATCATCAAAGAAGAATTTGATTCAAGGAAACTTAATGATTTACACAGAAATCATAAGTTTAGAGGAGGATTGTTGGGAATAAACTAACAGTTACCACTGTTATGCTTGGAAGAAAAAACTGCTAGAAGAATACACTAGCAGTGGAAACATCATTACCACTGCCAGTACATATAGTTTCCACTGCTTATATGATAACTGTTATGTATTCATGTAATAGATAAGTATAGAAAAGATCTTGTGAATATCTTATTTAGTTAGGCTTATACTTATCTTGTAAAGGACTCCATGTCCAATAAAAGGAGGTCCTAGGTTTAGGTTAAACATACGATTCATTGCTAAAGCTTCAAGGTGTAACCCTAGTGATATCTAAGATCATTCTTATTATTCTTAATAAGATTGAAGCTACAAGTTTGGTTAATGATGAGGTGAAAAGTGTACCCGTTTTAGGGGGTCATTTAAGCCCTAATTCGAGTTAATATGATCAAATGTTGCCCTAAATCGTTCCTTTTGTCATTTTAGGTACTTTTGAGAAGAATTCTGGAAAACACACCATTTTGGACGTTTTTGAGCATAAAGTGAAGAAAACGACAAATTTTCAAAAGAATGCTGGAAATCCTTCCTGACGGCGTCAGAGTCACAAGGTGTCGCGTCAGCCAACCAAGACAAAGGAGTGGATTCTAACTATACGTGACGCCCTAAGAAGAAAATGTGATGTTTACACCTGACGGCGTCAGGTGTTAATATTCCTAGGCCGTCAGGTGTTAAGTTAAAGAGTGACGGCCCATAGCAAGTTTACAAGTGACGGCGTCAGAAGTAGATCTAGGCCATCCGAGAACCCTAATGGCGGCGAGCTGAC